>JAQGAZ010000724.1:0-48076 GCA_034692225.1 Polydesmus complanatus
CGATAATTACAATTATTGAACTTGTCAGGCTTGAAATGATCATAATTATGTGCAGTATTGGAACTTGTCTGCTTTGCATTAGTAAGTTATAGTTACTTTGGGATGACCAATTATTTTCTGTATTTGGATTTAAAGGTTAGAATATCTTTTGTTTACATGGTTAAAGGGTTGAGATGGTCTTTCCCATGAAAGGAGTAGTGTTCTGTTGGGTGACGGTAACGTGTGAAATCACGTTTCTGTCATCAAACAGAACACTACTCCTTTCCTGTATTTTGTCATTACAGGTTACGTAAGCGTTGACTCCAACTACAACAAGTTTTTTTTGACCAAGTCAGTACTTTGACCTTCAGGGGCTTAAAACATGTTTTGGAGTGCTGACCTAGAGCACCAGGAATGAGAATAAAATTGATGTTTACCAGTCAAGTAATAAACCATGCATTAAATTTCTCAACTTTGACTATGTTACATTTTATTTTTTATTTTAGTATTGGCAGTGATTTTTGGGGCAGTTTTTTCATATTGCTACAGAGAATGTTACAGTAGATTGTGCGATCTTCTTTTTTTTCTTTTAGTCAACTGCGAGTATACCTATTATACTTTTTATTACCAAATATTTTTAAACTTAGAAAATATTACAGTATATATATTTATTTTTTTTAATATCATTATATTTTTTTATAATGTTGAAAAATTAAATTTGATGAGGTAAATTAATAATAAAAAAAAAAATTTAGTTTTGAAAGCCCTCAATATTATTTAATTTTCAGTAGACTAGCTAATTTTTAAGTGGAACACTGCATCATAATGTTTTCTAGTCATTTGTGCCATTGTTTGGAGCGTTTTTTTTAATTAAATAATGCAACAATGTATGAAAGCATATTAAATAAACATTGGCCGCTGTACCAACAAACGAGAAAACGTTGACACCCTCCAGTTACTAGACAATTGCGCATTTTATATATTTACAGTAGTAATATCGCCACGTTTTCGTGGCGTAACTACCATTCAAAATTATTTGTTCGCCATAATGTTTAAAATCATTTTCTATGTGTTAGCTCTAACTAGCTTTTTCGCATTAGTTTTTACCACGCCAAATAAAAATTTAACTAGTGAGATTTCTAAAAATATTCATCATGTTACAAAAAAGGTGTTCGTTAGATTAAATTCGATGAAATATCAAAATATAAGCGGATCTTTGATTTTGAAAAAATGTTATGAAGATGTTTTGCATTTTTTGGAAACATTGGAACAACCAATTCTTCGGGAGCAAAAACCCAATTGGGCCCATCAAAGTAAAGTGCGTGCAAAATTGATTACTGTTTGTTTTTTGTAAGATGAAATTCGGTGTTTTTAGTGATGGATTCGTACGGCGGAATCGGCTCTGGAATTTTGGATATATACTATTTTTGGCTAGGAGATTTTCAACAATGTCTAAGGATAAAAGTGATGGAAGATAACGATAAAAAAATGAGATTTCAAGGACAATATTGCTTGGCATTCGTATGATTTAATAAAACTCAAGAAGTGGTAAATTACATCTGCTTTTTTTTCGCGTAACAATAATATTAGAAATCGATTATAATTTTTGATTTATTAATTTTTTTAAGTCATTAAAAATGGGTACTTGTTTTCCATCTACGTGCACTGCTAGGGATCTAAATAGAATTGCCAAAGAATGTACGTATAATTATATGCTCTCCTATGCTCTCGATGTGTTTATCAAATAATGCAATAAACTTGATTGAAATGCCCATAATGTAAACATTTATATTGGACGTTGGCATGAATAATGTTAAATTGGCATAATAAAATCACACTGCCCTTGAACAATATTATTTTATGCATCTGTGCATATACAGTACTTCAAGCAAATATACGCATGCAGTATAAATTTAATACAAGCTTGTGCAATTTACCAAAACTTTGCTATGCTTGCTAGTACAGGTAATTAATAGGCATAAATGTTTTTAACTTGTTACAACTTTTTAACTATAATTATCCAAAGGCAACATCTGGTTAAAAAGTTATAAAAAATCTAAAAATTCTTTTTTGAAAATCGTCTAAAAATTAGAAGTGAGTTTTATCGTTTTGAGCGTCTTATAGTCCTAAAAATACGGTACCGGTATATAAAAGCTTAACATTTTTTTTTAAAAAAAGTATGATATATCATAATACAGTATTTTAGAAGATACTCATGCTTACCTGAAGTTACCTCGTGCATTTTCTAAAGAAAGGAGGGGGGGGGGAGGGGGGAGGGAGGAAGAGAGAGAACATTGGTTTGAGCTTTGTTAGCAGTGAAAAAAATTGGTCGATCAAAATCTAACTATTCATTCAAAGTCCAATTATGTTGGTATTTTTGTTGAGCCATGGTGTTAACCAGTACTGATCACTTAAATTAATACAAAGTATTCGTTGTACAGCAGATGAAGAGAATACCAAATACTGTACATTTTATTATGAGAGTTTTTGATTTTTCTTTTGATTTGTTTTCTGGAACTGCATCGATCTACAGTATTGCATTATACTGCACATCAATGTAATTCGGTGGTTTCTACGAAGATTTTGTTCACAACCATTTTGACAAGTCTTGACTTTTATTTTTCTATTTACCAACTATAAATTCTTTGCAATGATTACATTGTGTGAAATATATTGTCGAGCTTTAGTGCAAGTTAGTCTCGCAAAATGTCATTGCAGCTGGTGTCGTTTACTGTATGCACCAAGAATTTTATGGCTTTGATATTACCATATTATAGCGCCAATGGCGCACAGTATTTCTTCAAAATTTGATGTTCCGTGCAAAGCTGAATCTCCAAGGCAAAATGACAAACCTTTGTAGCAAAAAAAAAAAAATTACCATCCATACTGGATGGAGGTGATCGGGGAGTGGGGGGAGGGGGGGTAGGGGGGGTAGGGGGGGTAGGGAGAGAATTCTAAAAATAGAACAACTAAGCGAATGTTTCACAATAATAATTGCAGTAATTAATGAACTAGTGCATTATTTTTTTTGTATTTAAGAATGTCTCCGAAGGCGAAATAAAAACGCATGAATAAATAATTAATTAGTAATTTTTTCATACTTGCGGTGAAATTGCCGGAACAAGAATTGTAATAAAAAAGCAAGAGTTGAAATTAACTGGATTACAACACCGTTACAAGCTTTTATAAATTACCAAAAAAAAAAAAAAAAAACAACCGCAAGATGTAATACATCACATGCAAGATACGTACATGTAGCCTACTGTACGTGAAAATATGTACGTTGGAGGCCAAGTCCCATTGCATTGGACCTCCATGACCAATCCACTTTGCGATTGTTTTCTTTGGAAATTATTTTTAAAATCGTGTAAATTTTTAATTATTGTTGCATTGTTTTTTTGTAACATTATTTTTATACTGATTATTATTACTGTTGGATAAACGGTCTTCGTGTAGAAGAGTGAAAGGAAACGTACCGGTAATTTTTTTTAAATTTTATTATTATTATTAATTATTTTATCGATGGTTATAAAACGATAGATGTTTAGGCCTACATCCCTGTACGCAATCTTAACTTAATATTAACTACATGTAATTATTATGCGCAGTCTGTTATTGTCCATTTCGGCCTAACGTAACCATAAATTAATAAAATAATCTACAGCAAGAGAGCTACATTAACGAGAAAAGATGTTAACATCATGGTGAGAACCATATAGCCTACAGTAGTAGATAAGCAGCTCAAAAATTGTACTGAAAAAATGGCGCAAAATCACCAAGCGAGCTACATTGTTGAATAAAATTATTGGCTGTACCGGTATAATAGGCATTTTTAATACTGTACATGTATAAGTAAAAGCCCTATAATATAGTGCGATACCGCTTATTGTGATATCCCTATTTACATCCCCCATTCCATTTTTTTTCTGCCGTCCCTTGAACAACATGCATTGTGTTTTAAAAAAAACCCAAACCCCCACTTAAAGTGCGATTCCGCTTAGGGTATGTTCACACGGGACCTTATAGTCGCAGAGCGATCATATTTTGGGCCCCAGAGATTAAAAGTCAGTATCGTTTATTGTGCGCTCCACTTGAATGAATTTCTTCTAAAAAAAAAAAAAATTACAGTAGCTGGGTTCAGTAATTATTATTAAAAGTCAAGGCAAAGACAAATATTCAAGGCTAATTGAAAAATCAGACGAAAAATATAAAATCTAAAGTTCGTTTGATTTCAATATTTGCCTTTGAGTTGTCATCCATCTTGGGTTTTGTAAACGAGTAAAAGTGATTTTAAATTTTGCTCAAATTTTTTAAAAAATGAGATTTAGCAAGGATTAAAGGTGACATTTTATCAGAAATGACGAGTAAATTAATAGAATTGAAAGAAATAATTATGTAGAGCAAAAATGAAAAGTTTAAAAGAATTTGTCCGATGAACGTTAAGAAGGTCATCGGGAGTCTAATCAATTGGCCTTTTTTACACTCACAAACAAAATGCATAAGTATAATTAAATTTTATAATAAATGACTAATTTTTGCCTTAAATATGACTTAATAATTACTGAACCCAGCTAGTATTGTAAATGTAGGAATATATTATTATGAACTTTCTGGATATTTTTTTCTTGACAATTATATTTTATTAAAAAATTCAAATTTATAAAAAAGTTCAATCACTAAAAACGCATAATTTATTTAATTACTGTAAACAATTTTTTGTGTGCTTGCAGAATCGGTAAAATTTGCTTTTTGATTTGTGGGTTTAGCGTTATGCAAATTATTTTATAGCCGGCAGTCCCCGTCTTGATCACTAGAGAGCGCTGCGACTCGTCTTTCGCCTGTACGCATGCGCAAATACAATTTCCCAAGCGCTATCGTAGCCAAACCAGTTGCATCATAATTACTGTATAATATGCTATGTGTATATTAATCGATGTATGATTGTTTAGTTAATTTTAAGCCCCTGATTGCATGAATTGGTTCCGAAACGGCTCTAAAAGTTTTGTTAACGATATTATTATTGGTTTCATTGATCCTTTTTAAATACAGTAGTTAAAATGTTTGATTCGATTAATAGAAAAGTGAAGATGTCTGCGAACTCGAATGAGGCCATGTCAGATAGCGATGAATACCTTACTGAATTAATATGCGTTTTAGAAGTTGAAGAAATGAGTAAAAACTTTGAAGGTTCAATAAATATAAATAGTACTGGTACTCAAAGTTTAAGTGACAAGAAGATCAAACCAAGTGACGGTAAGGCGAATCGTAATGCAGAAACTTCATCTTCAAAATCAAGTCCGAACAAACTCCGCGGAGCAGAAACCGCGTCAGCTGATCGCCTCCGTAAGAATGAAATAAATTAGTAGGCTAAGCATTTTATTAAAGGTAAACGCCATGACTGTGTTATATTTTATTTGCTAAATAGTTGAAGTTGCGTTGGAGAATGTATCTGTAGAAGGTGGTTGTGAAAGACTGAATTCGAACGAAACGTTCGCACAAGAAACTAACGATCAAGCATTTGAATTACTAAATGATTCAAAGGTAGAAGCTCCGAGTAAAGACTTTATAGGTTCGAGGAATGTAAATCCCAGTAAATGTTTAAATGAAATCAAGAAAAAACAAAGTTCCGATAATGGGAGTCTAAACGCAAAAACTGGACCAAGGCATTACGGGGTGTCACTGCAGAATAAACCGAACAAGTATCAATGGAGATCTCGAACCAGCGCCTCATCATCAGATCGTTTCCGTAAGAATGAGAAAAATTAGTAAACATTTTTTAAAGATAAATGTCATGTATTGTTATATTTTAATGCGTTTAAATAGATGTTGCTTCGTTGGAGAATGTTTCTATGCAGAAAGATCGCAGGGTATTGTGTTCGAAAGAACCGTTCGTACTGAATCGCAGTCAATATTCCGATAAAATCAAGAATAAACCAAGTGCCTTTAGTGGGAATGGATATGCTGAAACGTATTCGAGGTCAAGGCAGAACAGACACTACAATAGGGCAGGAGCCTCTCCTACTGCTCGTTCTCGTAAGACAGAATAATGGACATTTTTTTCAAAAATGTGTTTTATGTTATTGTAATTTTATGTATATTAAATAGGTGATGCTCCTTTAGAGAATATTCATGGTGGAGCTGGTCGTGGCTTATTGTATTCGAAATATGCTAACGAATACGCATTTAAACGGCAATATGATTCAAAGGTAGAAGCCACTAGTAAATCCTTTGAAGGGGTGACGAATATACATCGTAGTCGCCATGAAACCATGGAAAAACCAATTGTCAATAGCGGGTGGCGAAATGTTGAAACTTCCTCAGGACGAAAGCAAACAAAAAATGGCAGAAGAGGAAACCCGTCATCATCTTCTGATAGTTTACGTAAGAATAAATTTTGCGCTCTTAACTTCGTATAATTATAGTAATATATTTTTTTGCTAGATAATACTCCGTTAGAGAATGTTTCCATGGAACGTGGTCGTGGAAGATTGTATTCGAACGAATTAGTAATGTCGAATAGAATCTGAAAAGTTGAATGTTTTAAATTTTTGCATTGCTTTATTTTAGGCAAACCAACAAGTTCAAAATGAACTAGATCCCAGGTTAATACAAATGATTGGAGAAAGAACGGAGCAGTCGAGATTGGCAACAGAGAGAACAAATAAATTTCAAGAGGTGCTAGAAATTATGGATAAAAAGTTAGATAAAAAGAGTTTTATCGAAAATTGGATTTACGGTAATAAAGTATAATTAGCATAATTTAGCAAAGATAAAATATTTATTCCAATAAGAGTTTCGGAGGTCTAGCTTCGTTTATTTCAATTTGTTTTAACTCTTTTCGGTAAAACATCTAAAAAATCTATTTTGTTTTAACAACTTTAGTTAAGTTGAGCATAACATATTTATCGTGGTGCCATCAAAGAGTTTTATCAACTTGTATTCCGTTTTATTTATTTAACATGTTTTTCTTACGTTCATTAAAATGCAAGTTGTATGAAAATCTAAATTTTTTAGAATATTTTTTTTATTGTGAATAATACTGGATATGCATACGGTATTTAATTTATTTTTTTTTGGTACTTATTGCTTGATTTAGCATGCTTATTTGCACGATGTCTGCAATATTTGACTACTTAAAATGTGCCGGCATTTAAATTTCTGTAACTATCTTTGTGCATGCGTGGCGGAAACAATATAATTATACTGTACTTTACTTTATTATTAGTTTTGCACTTACAACTTTAAATTCTTATACTCATGAATTTATTCTTTCAGATTGCAATAAACAGCAGTTTGGTCATATAGGTTTATCTAGATCTAATGGAAATATATCTTCCATCAATTCCGAGCTTCGAAAAACAGAACAAAGTGCTAATACTGAATTCCAAAATCGGGAAAACATAGTCAATTCTGAATCTCGCGAAACGAAACGCTTAAAAAATCCAATTACTCGGGAAACGAAACTTACTGCCAATCACGCATTTCGTGGAAATGAATGCGCTCCTACCGAATTTCAAGAAGAAGAATGCGATACCACTTCTGAATTTCTAGGAAATAAAAGCGCTACTTCTAACGAATTTGAAAAAACTAATTTTACAGATCCTCATATTTCCCAAAGTACAAATTTAATTGCCAATCCCGAATCTTTCTTCAAACCTGAATCTGGAAATGAAGAAACAGCTTCTAATATTGAGAAAGAAAGTTTATTAGTTGTCGAACCACATCGAAGTTTAACTGATTCCTCAGTAATTGAAATTGATCTTGTAAGCAGGGACAACGTAGGCGTGAGGACGGAACGTTCAAAAGTAAGTTAATGCTAATTGGAAAATGTTTAAAACTCTGAATCTTAACTTTGATATTTTTTAAACAGCATTTTAATCCAGTACATGTAAATCCTACTGTGGTGTGGCGTCCGTTGAATCCATTAGCTGCTGAATTTAACATTTATCAGGAGTTTTTTCCGCCTCTACCGGTTGCTAATTTCAACTCCTTCAATACGCTAAGTGGCGCTTTCCCAAGCAATAATTATTTTATACCGACCACTGCAAGTTTTATTGCAGCTCCTATCATGCCATACCTTTCAAGTTTTCCAATTCTAGAACCTCCTACGGAGTAAGCTCAAACCTCAAAATTATTTTTATAGTTGGCTATCGTTAATGGTGTAAAATTTATAAATCTTGTTTTTATTTCTTCAGGTCTATAGAAAGAATTTTAGTGGTTGAAAACTTACCAAAAACAGTTTTGAAAAGTCAATTAAGAGATTTGTTTAGCTCTTATGGTTTTATTAAACAGATTAATATAGAACATACTCTGCATTACTGCAGAGCTTACCTAAGGTATTCGTTATATTTATAGACCTAATTTCCTAATTAAAATTGTGTTTCAAGAGCTGACAAGGCGGTTTTGGAATGGATAAGAACTTTAAACGGTTACCCAGTTTCAGTTTATGGCTTTGAAGGTAAATTAATTTAAGTGTTGAAGTGAACTGGTTATGATGTTATCATTCATATTGGTGTATTAGGATCGGAAGCTCTTCGATTCAATATTTACTATCATGTGTAGTATTATTATAACTAAATGACTTAAATTGGATAAAATGGATAACGTAGGCCTGCTGAAGAGGATTGACATGATTAGAATGTGCAATATTGCTCTTGCATTCTAGATAAATATTTAAAGAGCATTGTACAATTTTACAACGAATATTGTACACAATTAATTGTGTATGAAACTTTAGACTTTTTATAATTAATATGACGGTGTTTTAATGTACGTATCTGAGCAATCGTTTACGTGACAATGTGATAAGGCTTGGAAGAAAATATTTTAACTTTTGGCATGAGAGTGAATGTTCAATTTGTTTTAGCAATACGAAATATTTTATATAAAATTTATAAATATTGAAAGTTTTAAATGTCATAACTTTAATGCAAAAAAACATTATTATATTCTATTCTTACGATAAATATATTTTGAATAATTTTTGTATTCCGGCTTTTCTTAATTTAAAATAATTTTTGCAGTTTTAAAAGAAAGTATTTAACTAGTGTTTTGGAAAATATATAACACATGAAACTTCTTTATGCCGGTAATTTAAAAGATAGCAGATAATTTTATTTTATCTATAGGCTAGCTAGCTACAGTATTTACTTCAAAATTCATTATTATTAAGATTTATTGGAGATGAGCTTGAACTTCAAAAACAAATGAACAATCGTACACTGCAGGTAAATCTCATAACATTAAATTCTTTTATGGTCAATTTCTGAATAAGTTTCCAAGACTGCAAATTATTGATTTCTTTTTCAATTATAATGCATATAATTCTACAGTTAAACCATGGTTAAACTCGAGGATCTAAATTTAGAAGCTGCAACAAGTATTTTCTGTACAATTTTGAAAGCACAATAAGTATAGGCTACAAAAGACCAAACATACCGTAATACGTTATTGTAGGCCTATTTACAAAGAATTTATTCCTAACAAAATAATTATTGTTCGGTACATTTCATGGTTTAGTGTAGAGTGGTAGGGGTGTTGAAAAGGAATGTGCATAAGTCCAGGCTATTAGCTGAGTTTTTCCTCGCATCCCTCTCAGCCTTGAAATCAACTGAATTGCCTCTTTTCTCTTCTGAAGGTCGTTTCACAAATGTTGGAATCCTTTTTACAACTCCTTGCTTTCAAGTTCAATATTTTTATTATGGATAACAGTGTTCATTATAATGTAACCCGACGTACGGAATGTGTAACTGATATTCCTTTGATCTGAACAAATACTGTACATTTTATTTGTAATAATTTGCGTTTTCTAGTTACGAGTAGTATTAGGTAAATCTATACTGATAAAATTTATATTTTGTAAAAATTTACAAATAATTATAAAAGTGTGCATATTAAAAGTTTATAATTGAAAAAAATAATTTTGACTAAAAGTATTAAAAAAATATATATATATATATATTTGTAAACGATAAAATTCTCTGAAGTTTTAAAAATACTTTTTTCTATTATTAAAAGCAAGTTGTTGTAGGGTGGTTGCCTAGTGTGCCGGTGCACCTGTAAATTTATTGTATCGTGTAATAGCGACTTAATGACGTGTTAAGCAGTCGCCATCTTCTCGCGCCAAAGGTATGCAACAGGTAGTTTCTTTTCAAATGTGCATTGTAGTCGCATACCGTAGTAGTCGTTGCCTTTCAACATAAAGTTTTCATGCGCTCTGATGGATTTTGTGCGTGTAAAGAAAGTTTCTTAAAATTTGACTACAAAATTGCGTCTTTTTTTTTCTTTGTTTACAATCGCGAGTGGATTAGTTCGATAAGTTTTAGCGGGTGTGAGTGAACTTTATTTTGTCAGTGATCAATCGTCGGAGAGAGAATGGGTTGTTCGGCGTTTACTTTATCGGTGGCAACGTTGAGCGGTGTGGCGGGCCTCGCGCTGGTTGCGATAGCTTTCGCCACGGACAATTGGACCGAAGTGCGGGTGAATCGGGAAAATATCAGACAGAAATTATCTACTAATCCAGATCCAAACATCGCTCAACAATTGGAAACTGATCGTAGTTTTTACAGCCGAGACGTGGGACTATTTCGTGAATGTTTTCCTTCGCAAAGACCGAGAAATCGTGAGTTCAATATTTTCTTCCCCCTGTTATACCCCCAACCCCTTTCTTTTAATTCGATCTTTAAGTTTGAATTCTTTTGAAATATTAGTGGAGAATGCGTAATTTATTCCAGGGTAACCAAATAATAAGAATTAATGATGAAACGCGAAAAATCGTCGAAGGTTATTAATTAGAAGTGCGCTTGCATGGTACCGTTTGGTACGGGAATCATGTGCAACACAAATCCAACCTCGTTTAATTATTGTCATTTTGATAATAATAATAATTAAAAAAAAAAAAAAAAAATTCGGACAACTAGAATATTTTTGCAAGTCGAAATAGCTATTTTTTAAAATAATTATAATTTAGTATAGCATTAATTATTAGAGCTGAACATAGGAATTGATTTTCTTTCTCTATTGTTAATTTAATAAAATTTGGTTAATGCAGGCTTAATAAGCTACAGTATTTAATTATAATTTTAATACAGTATTTATTAATTATTTATAATACAAAGCATAAAAGATTTTCCGTCGTTTAACGCGGCATTTACATGTATTTCCACGGATTTGCTCTAAAATTTGAATTTTATTTCTCATTAGATTACACTGTAATAAGCTTATAAAAGTGTGCTCAACTTTTTTTTACACTAGACTTTTATTTAAAAGTTTCTAAGAGTTTTATTTTCTAGTAATTTTTATTCGCTTAAAATTGTTTCAGTTGGAGTTTAATTAGATTTTAATTTACTTGCTTGTTTGTTGATTTTTTTCCCTCTTCTAAAAATTGTTTGCTTGCAATGAAAATCGCGCGTGCGTTTCATTACACACATTTTCAGATTGAAAATTACTATAATTTTCACGTTTCATTCTAAATTAAAAGTTGAATTACAGTAATTAAAAAAAAAAATAATTAGGTTGTGAAAGGTTAAGGTTGTTGAATTGTTTGGTAAGTTACCTGAAAAATGCGGGTATTACGTAGGAGATATTTTTATTCGTGGTCTCATTACTAATATTTTTCGCGGTGCTGTTCAATGACGTAATCGCTTAGCAATGCCGAAGATATACGTAAGCGGAAGTGCGATCAGGTCAGTTGGGTGACTTTGAAGGAAAGTTGAAGGGGGGACAAAATAATGGTGATGGTCGTAAAAGAGTGGCGAGGTTAACTAAATGCAGTCGGTGTCACTGTCGGTTGAGCCTGTGACGACGGCCCTTAACATCTTTCAGGATCAAATGGTCGGGTGTGGTCAAACTTTATTCTTGTTTTGGGTCTTTCTGTGTTTTTGAAGGGTTGGAGGAAAATGTTTTCCAGATTCCCATACACGTACATGTAAAAGCAAAAAAAAAAAAAAATAATAATAATAATAAAAAAAAAACAACTGCAAAGGATGAGCAGGAATTTGGTGAAAACCGGATTTACCCGTACTCCTTGTTCTCGATACAACCACTTTTCTACAACGGGTTACAAAGTTTTGGTACTGTAAATTACAATAATATTTTTTCACTTTAGAAAAAATATTTATTGTGATTATTAGTGCGTGGAAAAGTTGATTTTTTTGTTGTTGTGAAAATTAAAAGTGCATTAATTTTGAGCGCGATTATATTATTACGATTGACTTCCGGTTTTGTATGACAACAACCGATTTTTTTTACATTTTTAATAGGATTATATTACGGAGTATGAGAGTTACGAGGTTTCAAAATTTGAAACCTTTTAATTTTAAGGGCGCTGCTATTAATACGATAGGCTTCGATTTATTCAAAATAATTATAGTACACTGTACTGTATTTCGGTTTTAATCGAAATTTGTAGTGAAAACTTTGAATTAGGCTTAAGGTTGTACGATATTTTTTTAAATTTGTGGTTTTATTTTTGTATCGATATTATTTTTGATTTTAAGAGTTATACAAGTTAGTTAAATGTTTGCACCTAAAATTTTTTTTTTTTTTAATTTAAGATAGGGAATGTGAATGTATCTAATGAAATTTAATTTTTAACCAAATAATTTTTAAAGAAATTGAATCTAAAAAAAAAAATCTTTTATGAATTTTATGGACGTAAAATTGAGGTCGTGTAAGCTGAATTAGTAAGTTACCATAATTATATTGCGTTTTATCGTTCATAATAATTTTAGATTTTTTTTTCCTATTTAATTTTCAATATTATTTTTCTATTCCTCGCTCTCGTTAATGGCCACTATCCTCAACTAGCGAGTCTAGCGGCTGCCACCAAGCATTTGGGGCTCCATGTGTTATTTATGGATTGCATTTAAAATTAATGTGTCAATAAATTAAAAGCAAACATAATTTTGTAATATTTAATTGCTACCGGATTTATAAATCTTGATCCAGTTACATAACTTTGATTTAAAGTTTTGTTGAGAACAAAATATTTCTTCAAGCAAGATTTCTTAAAACTTCTTCCTTTTAACAAAATTAAAATGCAAAAGTTTGCAAAAGAAAAGATATGCGCATGCGCAGGCCCATTCTCAACATAAATTTGTATTTTCTGTTAACCTCATTTTTAATCTTCTTCACATCATTTCATGGATTAACAAACTGTGAGCAGTGTAAAACGAGGCATTCTGGCCCCACGCAGCGTCGGTAATAATTTTACAAACTACTGTACTCCATAATAAGAAAATATTGTGGCATGAAAAACATGTAAAAAAAAAGGATTAACTAAAAACAGTTGTGTTTTTGCGATATAGGCTGGAAGCGAATTTATTGTTTTGCCACTTAATTTGTGCTCAATTATGATTGTGCTCTGAATATTAAATTTACAAACGACCTTTGCTTCTCGGTAATTATTATTTCTGTTTGATGTGCACTTCTATTGAAATGCATAATGGAAGAATGCTGAATGTTTTTTTTTTTCTCCTTTTTTCGATAAGTGAATTAATTTAGCCAATCAATCCAAATAGTGTTTCCGATAGATACTTGGAAAATATACTTCAGTACAGTATTATAATCCATGGTAAAAATACTGTAGTTTGACTTAAAGCGTTTTGAGCTTTTGGCTCGTAGGTTGGATTCAGCCCAATGGAAAATAGGCTGGTTGTGTGGGGCGACATTGAATTCCACGTTGGAATTGTAAATGGAAACTAGTTTTTGTTTATATTTACGTTGACTATTTTTTTCATGTACTGGGTGCAAGAGAAATTGTTATTTTGGTATTTCGGACGATTAATCAAGATTTTTAAAATTATTTTTTAAAGGGAGAAAAGCGTGGGGGAGGGGGATTTGCCAACTTTGTTCATTAATTTTCCTCTAATGATTAATCTATTGTATTTGAAACCGAGTTTTGGGGGAGGCGGAAACCTCGATTTACGCGGTAAAATAATGGTGAAACTCGTTTAGTGACAGAATGTTGTTGAGAGCTACAAAGATTAATTAACAGTTTTGTAATAATTTTATTTATTTATTTTTTTTTTTTGTGTCTTTGGTAACTTAACCTTATTTTTACTGTTGGAGGTTCGAAGGCAGGTGTAAAATGCGTCTCACCTGCCCTGTTTCTTTTGTTTCTCTTAGAAAATGCTTGGAATTTTTTCGACTTTTTATTTTCTTTAGCGGAAATGTCAAATTTTGAAGCGTACTCGGCGAAATAGAAAAAAAAAATTTTTTTTACTTACGATTTTGCTTCCAAACCAATGAATTTGAGTTGGAAATTTTAGTCCGAGTTTCTTTTTCGAAATTAGTGATTCGTGACGTAATTAACGTTTTAAAGCCAAATTTTGAGTTCCACAATTTATGTTTCTCTTTTTATAGGCGTGTGTACTTTTGTTCTGATGGGAATTTTCTATTTTCTAACGCTTTATTTCCGGTCTTAATCATTCAACTGTAGTCGAATTTTAATATTATTTTGGCAGCTTTCTCACATTTACATTTCAAAAGTGTTTGTAAAGTTATCATAGAACGTAGGCTTATTTATCTTGGATATTATGCGTAGAATTTATAATGAAAGTGATTCTACAAGAGAAAAGCATACGACCGCCATATTTATTGTATTTTTTAAAATTAAAATATTAGTTCAAATATTATTTCGTAGAAAAAAAATTTTCATCTTATTTTTTCAAACCGTTTGAATTTTCAAATCCATTATTAATTTTAATTACAGTATTAAAATAAAAATTCAAGTTGAATTTCTATTCGAAGTTGCATCTTTACAAATATCTTATCTAGTGGTAAGAAATATTTTATTTAGGCGAATTTTATAAACATTTTTATGCGACCTATATTTTTACCAATATTTGTAATTTTTAGACCATATTATGATACCGGTATTCATGAGTAGATAAAGGAAATTGCTTAATAAAATATTGTAGTTTGATAACGTATATTCGTTATTTGCATGGGTTTCTATAGTAAACCTTAATTCACTTTGCGTCTTCTTAGTTTCTATTCTGCGTTTTTTGGGCATAACTAGGGTCGTATTTTACAATTTGGGAGACACTAGGCGCAAGTCTATTTTGAGAATCCAGAAGTTGGCATTAAAAGGGAGGGAGCACAATTTGATAAATACCGGTAAACTAATGTGGGAATTAATATGCGCAGATCATGGAAGAGGCGAAATATTTCGGAAAAATAGTGAAATTTGTAGAAAAAGTAGCGAAATGTTTATGAAATTTAAAGAAATTTGTAGAAAAATGAACGAAATTTTTAGGAAAATTAAAGACACTACTTTAACTTTCAAACGATTGTGTTAAATTAAAAAACCAAACGTTTTTTTTAAGGAAAAAAAGTTACATGTATTTGTGTGGAGTTTGTGAGGGAGCTTCGAGTGCGAAGCTCCTATTTGGCGCCTAGTGAAAGTTGCAAACCTAGACTTGGGATTATAAATTTTATTTTTGTTTAAAATATAAAGTAAATACACTCGTATACAGTTCATTTGGTCAACAACAACAAAAAAAAAAGTTTGCTATTTAACAGAATCGATGTTAATGTGCATTGAATTATATTCAGTGTAGTAAAAAATTTGTACAGTACAGATGACTTGATTTATTTATTTATTTATTTTTTTTTTTAAAAAAAAAATAAATTTGTACCGGTAGTTATGATTTAGTTAACCAACGTGTTATCACGAAATGAATTATTTTGATCTTGAATTCTTATTCTTTTCTTCGCTGCTAATAAATTGTGGTTGTTTCTAAATCGAAAAGGCGTGAAATTTTGAAATTGCAACTAAAATATTTTTTATTATCTATTCACATTTCTTATCTCAAATATGTGTTTGTTTTTTTTCTAAAGAAAATTTTTGTAAAAATGTGGCGAGTAATAAAATAGTGTTGAGCACCCCTGGCGGAGAGGTAGGGTCAACGCGTGAAATGAAATGGCTGATGAAAAACAGGTCAAACTAATCAACGTTTTGCTACACACTCACGATCATCGTTGCATATTACATCTCTCGAATTCCTTCAACAAACTTTTCTATTCTTCTTTTTTTTTAATCGGATAAATATTTTTTCCACATAAATCCAACCTCCTTTCCTCTCGGTTTCTTTTTTTTTTCTCCTTCATTTTATTTGAAACGCTTCGTCGTATTTATTTTCCTCTTAGAGGTTTTTATTATTTTTTTTAAGGTTACGCCATTCTCACTAAGAAATGAACGTAGGTTATACAGGTAAGGGTCGGAGGAGGCGGGCCATGATTTACAGTACAGTATGTAGAATGGCGGTCGGTACAACTTAACGTTTTTGATTTCTTATGTACCGAACACTCGAAGAATGGGTCTGTTTCATCAACGGTTGCGCATTTTCTCATAACCTCCAATCCATTTACTTTGATCATATTTTTTGAGAGAGAAAAAAAAGGAAGTCACGACTGTCGCATGATCATCCAACAACAATAATATAACGTCATTTTTATTTTTTCTTCTTCTCGATTTTGACAATTGATTATTTCGCATACAATAGCTCTCCGGAAGAAATAGAAGACGCAACCATAGGCCTATATCACACGCGCAAACTTTCGAGGGAAAGGTTAAAAACGTTTATTTACAGTAAACGTTATTGTTTTTTTCTTTCTTTTCTTTCTAAAGATAAGAACAATTATTTAGTTGAGGTTTCGTAAATGTTATCCGCGGTTAATTTAAGGTCAATTTAATTAGGAGTTAGCTTTTGTTGGGTGAAACCTAGTTCCAAGTGTACCGGTTCACATTCGACCATCGTTACACGTAATTCAAATGTAAGTAACGTTTTTTGAAGCATATCGTTAGGTAAAATTGATTGTTTTTTTTAAAAAAAAATTTAAAAAAATATTATTTCGTGCTGCATTTCATATTGTGATATGAACGAGGTTAAGAGCAAGAAAAGTTGGGAGGAAAAAAAAATTAGAGGCTATTTGGAGGTGAACGCGGAAAAGATTGAGTTGCCCAATTTTGGCTTTTTAAATTTGTTTTGTTTTTTTGCTTTTTTCGTTTGTGGAGATTGATTTTTACCGGTAAATTATCAGATGTGCGAATAATATAATATGTCGCGTGCCCACTCGTGCTACGTGTTTTATACATTGGCGTTGGCTTTTGAAAGCCAAATTGAAATGAAAAGTGACAATAGTGTGGGCGGCGTGCACATCCTATTGAGATGTGTGTGTGTGTAGGGTTCCACTGGTGGGCGATGATAATGACTCGGGGAAAACTTTCGATTTTTAGCCTTGAATTAAGCATCATTAGTTGAGGAACATAAAAATGTGTGAACGACATACCTTTTCGGGGACGGAAGATCACGTCACACACGTCACGTCATCGCTACGTTATTGTTGTTTATCAGTCGACTGGCTCGTGAGACTTTGTGGTTTCGATTGGTTGTTGACGTAGACGCTCGGATGGAACCCCAACATTAGCTTCAAATCCGGTGACCTGATCAACCATTGTACTAAATCAGCCATTTACTTTTTTTTTTTTTTTTTACAAAAAAAAATCTTTGTTAAAAAAGAAAAGAGGATCAATTCGAAATCGTGACTTAACTTCTTTTTGTTGTTAAAAACCATTTGAATTGAAAAGTACGAGGGTGGAGAAAAAGAGATGGATGAAACGTCATCTCGTTTAGTATTTTTTTTAAAGCTGACCGAGATTTTCATTTATAAAAAAAAAAAAATTTAACGAACCGAAACCAAACAGATTTCGTCACCGATTCATCGATAAGAGGAAAGCAATTAACTAAAAAGTTTAGCTTTTAATAATGTTTGTTTAAGTTAATCTTTAAATCTTTTTTAATGATGTTTTAAATTAACTCTTATTATTATTACTATTTTTTTTTTTTTTGTTTTTTACATTTAAATTTTTTTTTTTTAAAATTTATAGTAACCTCATTTATTAAGTAGTTTTGTTTTGGTTTAGTATTAATGAAAATGGTCGAGGATAGTTTTAGAGTTTGAAAATTAACTGTTTGTTTTTTTCAATGCAACTGGGCGTCAATCAACCTTAACCTGGATTTGGTTGACGATGAAGTTTATTAATTGAGAACGTTAAAAGTAGAGAGAGAGAGAGAGATTTGAACGAGTATTTCGATATTAAGTTTGCATTTAATCAAGATGATTGCTGGAGGAATTTTAAAATGTTGCACGCTATAATAAAAAAAGAAACCGCCGAATTTTACAGAGCTGTCGATTTTCACATAGATAATATTTTTTTCAGTCTTATCGATTTAAATGAAATATTTTCTGAAGTTTGTTGGCTGTTTGTAAATGCGCACGAAGCAAAATTGACATTTAACTTAGGCTGCGGTTGTTTCATTTTCAGATGAGCGTATTAGTTAAGCTTAACTACCTTGGAATTTTGATGGCATTGATTAAGACAACAAAACTCTAAACGAGTTATTCTATGGAATAGCTACAATAGCTACAAATTATTTCTCACATTTTATTTTTTTATCGTTTTGATCATCTTTTTAAGATAAATTCGCTGTTGAAGATGCTCGCGAGAGATGAGCACGAGAAAAACGTATCGGAAAGTTATATTACAGTGAGCTTATCTAAAACTCATATTAAAGTTTTTATGAGAGAAATGTTTTTTTTTTTGATTATCAACATCTTTTTCACTTTCTTTAGAAAAAAATTTAGATTAGAGATTTTGCGGTTAAGCATTTTCCCTACGGTAGTTCTTATGCTTAAGTCTAATGCTTTTACATCTGTGCAAAAATTTGAAGTTTTATGTGCATTAATTGTACCAAATCACAAATGACTTAAAAATGAAGCTTGAAATTGAAGTTTGTGGTTAAGGTTCATCTTTCTTATACCATGTTGACTTTATTTTTTAGTTGACAAAATGATTGATTAAATGATGCTTGCGGTGTGATTCCTTAGCGACCGCATTGCATGAGGATAAATTTTACTATTTGGAACAATTTTATAGTAGCCTACTTGTAATGTACTGTAATATAAAATCCAAGTTGGCTTCCGGCTTCGCGCTTTTATAAGAGGCAGAATTCTGATTGGTCACCGTACCATTAATATTAAAAAATAGGAGTGATTGTCTTAACTTATAAGGGATGTTCCGCTTTATCTCTCCGAAAAACAAGTCGCGAATTGTGACAAGAAATCATAAGTTTAGAAGAAAAAAAAGTTTAATCGCAAATATTTGATGATTATCGGTGCGTTTCTGTTATTCAACAATAACTATTTTTCTAGTTTTGTTTTTAAAAATTTTAAGTTAAATAATCTAACAAGTTCAAATACGGTGCACATTTTAAGAAGGAAACAAATTTAATTTTATACTATAATGGGCGTTGCTAGAATTGTATTAAGGAGGATAATATGTTGTGTTTTGGAGTGGTTGAAATACTAAAAAATTCAAAACTGTGGTAACATTTTTTTGCAATTTTTTGTTTTCTTTTGTTGAAATAAAGCGATAATAATGATTTGAGACTTTTCCTTAAAGCGGTGAGATCAAAAGAAAATTGTCAGCTTGGTTTAACAGCAAACACAAACTTTTAACTGGCAAATATTTTTGATAACATGCTATAAATTGCGGCTGGGCACAGACTGTTTGCAAATATGTGAGAAATGTAAAACTCGAATTAATCTGTTTATATTGCGCGAGTTTTAAGACTCATTTTCAACGTATTTTTAACTGAAAATCTGCAGGCAAACTTTAAAGAGATTTACAAATATCTTTTTTTCTGTTTTAATTAGCTAAAAAATGTGGCGCTTTTCGTCAATTTGATCTCAAGGGGGGGTTTTTTTCCTGTCTTAGTGCACCCGCTGAGAGAGGCTAGCGTAGCAGCGTCAATGGAGCGCAGTTCTCGCGTCTGAATAATCACGCAGTATTTTAATTTTTCTATGCTGGGGGTGAGAGCTACTCTTTAGACCGCCGGGTATTTTTATATTTTTCACGCGGACAAGTTTTCATAGGCAGAAGTTACAGTATTTTACTATCTTAAGCGAGTTCTGGGTTCTCAGCGAGTGCGGTCAATCCATGAGGTGAAACTGGCGAAAGGAGCCAAAATTATTATCATCATTGATTTCACCTTGAAAATGTTTAACTTTACCTTCACAATTAAGTTTTTTTTTAAAAAAAAAAAAAAGTAAATAAGCCTACTGCAATTAAAGTCATTTGAATTTAAGATTTACATATTATAGTTATAGTGAAACCTCTCAATCGAGACTAGCGTTGAGACCGACTAAAATGGTCTTCAAATGGAGATGGCCTTCAAAGAGAGTTTTTTTTTTATTAAAAATATACTGTATTATTTTTGTGGTACTGTATTCACATTTTAATTTTCTGGTTAAACGTATTTTTAATTAGAATTCTATTACCATAAACTGTAATCAAGTACAGTACATGTATTTAGAACTCTATTATTCAATCACACTCAGATGTTGCCACACAAAATGATTGTCTGTAAGTGTGCAGTTGGAACCGCGCAGAATCTCGGTGGTCTTTAAATAGAGATCTCTATTGAAAATGAGACTTAAAATAGGTGGTCATGGTCTTGTAGTAGAAGTGGTCGGCGTTGGGGGGTGCATTAACATGGGAAAATCTGAGAGACGTTTTTTGAAGTGGTCTCGAATGGAGGTGTTCTTGCGTAGAGGTTTTATTGTAATTATTACAATAATTAATGTCTTTTGTTTTAAGTTACCGTAGGTACAAATAAAATTATTTTTTTCACGTTTTTAATTGCGTGAATTTTTATAAAGGGGGGTTTTAGAAGCGCATCTATGGCGATATTTGGTGACTCTACAGCACAAGGAGTTAATTCCTTAAAAATTAAATTTTTCTTAATGTACCGGTATCAAAAAAAAAAAAATAAATAAATGTTAATAAATAAATATTAATAATAGATTATCTAGTTGATCAAATTCAGGTTGAATCTTACAAATTATTTATTTTTATACAGGTGCGATCGCTATATTATGCCATGGAATACAATGTAATACGAGAATCGAATTTCTACGGTATTAAGTAATTTCCTCTATGTTGCAAAATTAACTTTTTGTTGGAGTTGAAAATGATAGTAGCTTGCGCGTAAAACGGGGTAATTGTGGGAATTCTGTTGATTTATCTCTTTTTGAAAGCAGATTAAGTCGTGATAAAGTTATTGTAAACTATGAGTAAATTGTAACATGTGAGAGCTCTTCATTGGAAAGGAAATTCTGTAGTTTTCAAAACGTTTCTATTGTTGTCGAATGAAATCCTTAGGTAACGTAATAGCGGTGGGTGTGTCGGAATTGAAATTCCCACCTGCGCCAATGGCTTTCGCAACCTTTTTGTTCAACTAGGCCGATTGCTCCGTTGACCTTTTTATTCGAAACAAGATCTAAACAGACATTACTATTCCAAACGGAATTCAGCTATTACATCATGGTTTCGAACATCATACAGGAACCGGAAACGAAACTCAACAGACATTTTTGTTCGATTATGTAAATGCTTTACCGGTATATAAAAAAAGTTGACACAATTTAATGACATTGAACGAGAATTGTTTTAATTGTCTCGAGTACTTATTGAAATTTAATCAGCGAGTTGGATGACCTCACCTATCATTCTCGTGTTGTCATCCTTTGCTAACTCATCGCGAATAATGTTAGACCATTGTTGAGAAATACGCTTATAAATTATTATTATTATGGGCGAACTGGAGTTTCGTTATTGAATAAAATAATTACGTGTCAAATTTAGTAAAGAATTATTGTATATTGACAGTTAACGTATTAACAATAGTTGTCAGATTTTTTTAAACTTATGGTAATGCTAATCGTAAACAAACAAAAGCAAAGTTTTATGAAGTGATATGATGTTTTTTTTTAGATTTATCACATTTCAAACTTAATTTGTGAAGAAAATTTTATAGCTTGACGAAGGAACTTTTAAAACTGGAATTTTTCTGGGATTCAAACTTTTCTTTTGCCTCTAACTTTTTTAAGAGGAATTTATTTAGGATTTTTAAAAAGTGATTTTTTTAGGAGGGGGAAAAAAACGTCACCGTACTGTAATAAATTTGCAATTTATGGAAGTTTGATGTTTTATTTGTGAGTAAAAATTTCAATTGTCTGAATTTTTTTCCAAGATAAAAATTACAAGAAAAATTAAATTCAGGTACCGTACGATCTAAAGGAAGGTTTCATATCGATTGCTTTTATTATTTTTGCTCTAAAAATGTATTTTTGTTGATGATTCATTAATGAAGTGTATATGAAATTATTGACTCTAATCTTTTTTTGTTGTTATTTTTTTTTTAGTTGATGTTTACATCTCCCCCACTGAAACTCATTGCATCAACGTGGACTACCACATTCCTGAAGACAAGGAATCGGCTCAATTTAATGATGACCTGAAAGCAAGATTACGTGAGTGTGAACAAATCCAATGCTGAAACGGAAGTGTTTTTGAGAAAGTTGTTTGATAGGGGGGAAAAAAAAATAATAATTGATCTATCGTTAAGATGTCATTAGATTACGTTACATTTTTACACCACACTGTTTCTAGTTCTCAATTGTTACCCAGCCGACTTCATTCTACCTACCTGTACTTTTTACTCACCTAACCGCTTAGACGTATAATTTTAAAGGGTCGTTGTAGGTTAAAAGGTTATGTTTGGTTAAGGAGAGGCTCGCTAGTTGTATTTTTTTTTTATAAAAAAAAAAAAAAAATACACGTACATAACTCGTAATTAATCGCGAAGTTTAAAAAAAATAAATTCCCGAAAATGCGGATACAGTCGCGTACACGGAAGCATCATCTACTTAGCGGTAAAAAGCAATGTTTGACATCATCGATAAATAACAAATTGGGGATTTCATTTTTATTGACAAATTAATTATCTAGTCGTGATTATCTTAAACGTTTTTTTTATATTCAGTGTTTGTTTAATTAGATGAGGCTTCATCCTTATGTTAATTAAAACGATGCTAAGCGTGTGTGGTAATCAAACATCTGAAAGGAAAAACAAATTTTTTATTGATTTTAATATTTATACAGGTACCTAATTTTTTTTAGTTTAAAAGATAATTTTTTTTTTAGAAAAAGAAATGGATGCGGTAATCGATTAGTGTTGGTTTACGCATCATTGTCAGTTTTTTTTTTTATTCAAATGACGAAATTTGAATTTGAAATTCACTTTTAATCGAGTGTTTATTGTTATTTTTTTATTCTTTCTTTTTTACTTTTTCACTCGTTATTACTCGTGCAAAAATTTGTTTCGATTGCACCCTTTATTTATTACTATTTTTTTGTTTTTCTACTTTGATTCCTTCTTCAACAATGTTTTGGGTCAACGGCCTTTCACATTCGTTTAAAAAATGTGCATTTCTAAGGCACGGCTAGTTCCCCTGCTTCTCCTCCTCTCTTTACTTTACCATTAAAATACCTGTCTCCGTGGCGCAGGTAAACGCGCGATTCAACTGGTAATTTTTTTTTTTCCTTTTTCGAAGCATCACCGTAGCAGAAAGATGAATTTCAACTGTATTTTTTCCAAAGAAATATTTCTACCGTTGAATATGCTTACGTGTTTCGGTCGTTCAACTATTTACTCGTTCACGTGTCTCGGTGTGTTACTTTATTAACATGTCTAACAAGCTAATAATAGATTTTTTTTTCATTGTGGTCCTGCTTTTCGTACAAATCCACACATCCTTTTTACCTACCGGGAGGATTTATCGTTTGATCCCTACTATATCTCCATTTCAACTACCAATCTCTACCCGCTTTTAATAGATTATATCGCGCCTTAATTGCGAACAATTTAATATCGATTGCATTGTTAGAAGAACTTTCCTATTGTATGTAGGCTCGCCGATAATAGTCTACCGGTAGAGATGAGTTTAAAAGATTTTTGAATTTATTTTTATTGATTTGGGCGACAGCAATTTTTTTTTTTCGTTGATGAAAATGGGTTAAGCGAATGACTGATACTGCTGTCGAGAGATTAAAATCTCTACGCCGATTTAATTGAACTATTTTTGAGCAGAAAATTGTTTAATTTGACCCGTTTCTTCATAGTAGCGTGACGAACACATGTAAGTAAATGGTTTCTGAAGTAAAATTTATAAATCAACATTGCCATTTTTTTTTTATTATACAGTATATTATACATTAAAAAAAAATACTTTTGAGTATTCACCTTTTCTTGAATTTTTCTAACCACACCCCGAGTCCAGGAGTTTACATATTGTAATAGTGTCAAGCAAAAACGTTGACATTTAGGAGACGGTTTTAAGATACAACATTCAAACTTTTCCTTTACCAAAAATTTACATATACAGTACAAGATTATGATAGGTCAGGTCGAGGCGTTTTCAAAATGTGCGACTGCTCCGATTTTTTTTTTTTTACAAATAATATTATATTGGTATTGGTTTTAGTTTTGTATAAAGACAAAAAAACACTGTAATATTATTCTAGGGAGAAAAAATAGCACAGTAGTTGATAGCTGTCAATTACATAGATTTATGGGTGGGAATATTTTATGTTTGCATATTGGACCACCACGATTTTGACAATATTTATATTAAACACGCAGTTGTTTATATATTTGATTGATTGATATTTCTTTGTTTTGAGTTTTGATTTTACAATTAATTCTTTTTTATATTTCGGTCACCGTTTGAAAAAGTGAGCGAAAATTATTATCCATCTCGTTATTTATTATTTCAACTTGAGGGCTTTAACTTCCTTATAACTTTTAACCTTAACTGGATACTACTGACCTTACCTGTGAAGAATTTTAATAAAAGTAACTCACAAAGTTTTGAAAAGAAAATGGGCAAAAACTCTAGCTTTCAGTTCATCACTATTAACATTTTGAACCATAAGTTGAAAGGTTGTCGGTTTAAACTCGCATAATTTCTAATACACATTGCTGCATTTTATGATAATGCATCGCAAAATTACTTGTAATCATTTGTCGTTCGCACAAAGGTATAATTATTATTTAACTGATTTAACACGCAGGGAACTTTTATTCCAAATGTGAGCTCGATTACTATTACTCCGATTGACTGTTAGATTCTAGGTTACATTTATTACGCAAAGGGTATAAAAACATGCACAAACCACAACTATAAACACCTATTATAAATTCAAGATTTTTATAAAATAATAATAAAAAAATGTTGATAAAAATTAAAAAAAAACAAACAACGAAATACTGAATACAAAAACGACGAACAATAGATTGGATTGTCAAATATACCACTTGTGAATTATTTTCCGACTTCCGGTAAACGTGCTGATTCTAATATTCTTTGTTAGTTCTTACACCTATTGTTATAATTGTTGTTCTTTGTTTTCTTTTATTATTTACAAAATGTTGAGCAAATTGTTTCAAAAATGAAGTAAAAATGGGTATTCATTGTAGTAATTTTTTTGTTTTTCTGTTTTTGTTTTAGACATGGCTCGTGCTTGCGTGGCGCTCATTATATGCAGCTTTTTCTTTATCGGCGTTTCGTTTTTTGTGGGAGTCGTCGGATGCTGGATGCGCAGTGCGCAGAAAGTGGTCACCACCGGAATCTTCATGCTTCTTGCTGGCAAGAATTTTATCAATAAATAAATCTTTTAAAATAATTAGAATGCATGAAATGTAACGATTCATTTAATGTGTAATTTGTTTATTAATTTACGCACTGTTATTATTTCAGCTTTGTTTTGCGCCGGTGGAATTGGTTTGTGGCACGGAAAAGAGTATTACGAAAGATTTAAGATTTCTAACGCTTATTTCAACTCTTGGCCTCAAGTGAGTTTACCAACCGTTTAAAATAAACGCCATGACTGGCGAAGTTTTCTTTTCAATTCACGCGCTTCAACTTTTGAGGTCAAATTTAAATTTAGCTTATCGCTTAGTCGATTAATTTATCATTCAATTACAAAAGTTTAAATGTTTTTTGTCTTGTGTCTTGTTTTGTTAAGTAAATTTATTAAAAAGAAGTACATGTACTGTATTTAGAAGAATTAGTTACAACGATTATATTTTACCCGTAGGCTTATCTTGAGTTTAAATTTACATAGTTTAAGGTTTAATAATTTTGAATTAATGAGCTGTGTATTAACCATTGTATTATTTGCTTTACCAGGTTTTACGAACCAATGTTTCATTTTTCTACGGATGGTCTTACATAATTTGCTGGATCGGTGTTGGATGGTGCCTCATCTCGGCAATTGTCTTCTTCTGCGCCGCAAAGTGTTTGCGCGATGAAAGGAAACCGGAATCTTCAAAAAGCATGCAATACTTAATGCCCGTTTATCCGAGTAAACAACAGCCATATGGTTATGGATACGGATATCCCGGACCGTATTATCATCATGGCTCACAGTACGGCCCGTACAGCTATTAATAATTTCAACAAGAACAAGATGTTATCAAATGTCTCAAACAAAACTACTTCATATTATATTAATATTCTAACTCATCTAGGTAAGTTTGAGGTTTTCAAAAGCAATTTTTGGCAAGACATTTTGAATAAAACAGCATTTTGATAATGTACCGTATATCAAACGGTTTTACACATTAAATTATGATGATTTTTTATTGGCCTCTTCAAAAAATATTTCACTTACTGTTTTCTAATTTTGTTAGTCGTCATTATAAATGAATCGTGGAAACCGTTTTTGAAATTTTTTTACGGAAAAATTGCTCGACTCATTTAAATGGACTAACAAAATATAAAAGTAGTTATTAAGACTTTATTGTGATTTTGAACGTAATTGACGTTTATGAACTTAATGGTAGAAGTAATTCTGATTTGAGATAATGTTGGCTTTTTGGCTAATCAGCATTTTATTTATTTTAAAGGAAGTTTTTGAGATAATGTTTATGAAGGCGATTTACTAATTATTTATTACAATTAGTATTTTTTAAATCTGTTGAGATTGAATAATTATTCGAATGATGATTCGATAATGTTATTACACGTAAGAACTTTTTTTTTTATTAAATTCAAGAGCTTTTTTTGGCATCAAATATAAAATTACGAAGTTACATGCATCTTAATCTTAACATTTAATTTTATTATCTTAGTTAGACCAGAATGCGTTTAAATAATACTTTTTGGTTTTTAATTACTGTTTAAAGAGAAGTGCTTATCGTAATGTTTTCAAAATTTATAAAATAATTGAAAAAAAAACTGAGGCAAAAGGATTCCATGACTAACAAGACTTTTAATTGCTTTTGACAAATTTGAATTTTTAAAATAATATTGAAATTGATGGCAATGAGCTGTTAAATTCGTTTGTACGTTAGATCCCGTTTAACACTCACTTTCCACTCCATTACCAACCATAAATTTATTTCTTAATAATTGTTTTTATACTCAGAAAATGAATTTGAGTCAGAACGTTGGTAATTAAGAAATTTATCAAGTTTTTGTATTATTTTTAATCAGTTACATATACATTGTTGTATATGACATACTGTAACCAAATTAAAAATAGAAAATAAAATATTGCTTTTTAAAAAAAAATTATTTAAAGAGTGATATTTTATTTTTTTACGTTTACCGTTGTTAAACAGCAACCGTAAACTCGTCGTGAAAAGAAAAATAAATTTTTTACGATACGCTATTTATAATTTATTACACATACAGATGTTTGCAAAGTGCATTAAATTTAATATGAAATCTTAAATTTAATATCAAAGTAAGTCAACGTTGTGCTTTACTTCTACCATTGCAAATATAATTTTAGTGACTAATAAGAAATTTATATTTTTCTTTATTTTAATAACTACTTTTAGTAATTGATTATTAAGATAAATACTCTTAGTAATAGTAACTTAGTTTTATATTTTACTTTCGTCTTGTAATTCTGTAAACAAATTAATTTTTTAATGCGTGTTTTATTTAATAAGGTATTTTCTAATACATGTACACCCATAACTGTAATTTTGACTATTTTTAGGCGTTCACTCTGAAACTTAAGTTTTCTTATTTAATTTCAAACTTTTAACAACTTCGCAAGTTCTGTCCAAGTCGATGAAAGAGGAACAATGCGTGTTACATACGGTATATTTGTTTCGTTTAAAATTTTAATTTGTGTGCAATTAATTTGCGTATGTTTGTGTCGAAGAATGATTTGTGTATGTGAGTGTGTGCATGATTTTTTTTTTATTTTTATTATTATTTCATTTTACTCGTTATTTTGAAATTCGTTTTGTTGTTCTGTTTCAGTCGTGTATATTAATTATGTAATTTCGTTTGTCTTCTATTTTGTGAATTATTTTTGGAGGGTGCTGTTGCAATATATTAATAAATTATCTAACCAATTGTCGTATACATTTTTTCATAGATTTTTCAATGCGAATTGCGACAGTAA
The DNA here is from genome assembly GCA_034692225.1 of Polydesmus complanatus. Classification (NCBI taxonomy): domain Eukaryota; kingdom Metazoa; phylum Arthropoda; class Diplopoda; order Polydesmida; family Polydesmidae; genus Polydesmus; species Polydesmus complanatus. Next base: position 28,316 of record JAQGAZ010000724.1, read on the forward strand.
GCAACATCATCATTTGTGAGTAATTTACAAAATTACAGTGTTCGGAATTAATTGTAATCAATTTATGGGAGAGAATGCATAAGGTAAGAACAATTTTATTTTTATAATCTATTATTAAACACTAAAATATAAACGTTGCGGACACCTTCAATTGACTACGTACATAATACAGTATTATTATTGTAATTTAAAAGTGTCTAAATTACTATATTAGTAGATTAGAAATACAGTAGCTTAATTTATTTTTAAATTTGTCATCATTTGACATACAATATACTCGTATATTTTTATTTGTAGAGGTACAGGTTTAAAAAAATGCCAAGTTTTTCAAAAAAAACATTGCGGAGTGCGAACTTTGCGCCCCTAATGTGAATAAAAATTATTTAAGGGCAAAGAAATGAACTCCATTTGATACTTTCTTGATTTTATTTTTCAAACTTTGATTTATTTTTTTCCCCAAACGCATGGTGTAATGCTTCATTGCCAAAAAAAAAAAAAAAAAAGAGTTAATTTTGTTTTTGTAAACATCAACTTAATTAACATGAAGTAAACTATTTTGCATTTTTTAATTATGGTTCATGCAAGTTTAAACTAAGTATTTGGAAGTTTATTTATTAACCGGTTAGGATAGTAAAATTCTTTTTTTTTAAAATTATATAGGAATACTACATTTTGAATGATATAATACGGTCATTAACAGTAAAACGGCGGGCTACGTTAGACAGTCGTAAAATTCGCTAGAAATGCGTGTCCATAACTGTTATTTTTATATTTGCAGGAGTGCATTTTTAGCTCGCCGAAATAGCACCGGCAATTTAAATGTAGAGGTAGTAACCGTAGTATTATTTAAATTTTATTTTGAGAGAATTTAAAATTGCATAGACTAGTAGACTGTTCTCATGCTGTTAAGGTAGAGGTCAGAAACACATAGCCCGGTTTTCTAATCAATATAATTTACGACTTTTTCTTCTGTTATTTTAATATCTTGCCGAGTCGGAGGAACATTGGCCATCCCGTTAGCAATTTTGTCTGTTCAGTTTTTCAAATTCCGTGCAATCATTACAACAAAGAGGTTTGGTAACTTTTGCGATAGTGGACAATATAAAAGTTGTTTGCCGATCTACGTATCAATCGATATTTAAAAATTTCAAATGCATAGAAAAAACTATGTTACTAGGACAAAGAGATATCCACTCTGGGGTTATCATCCCGATTTAAGTGATATTATTTTGCATCCATTAAAAGAAGCAGGATGATGTTTAATATTAACGAGTCTTCGATCTCGTTGAAAGCCAGTTGCATTTTCTTTCGACTATTATCAAAATATTATCTAAATCAAAAAGAATAATTTATAGTCGAGAGTAGGCCTACGAGATAGTAGTCGAGAGTTGTTTTTTTGGTTTTTTTTGCTTAATATTCGATGGAGAAGTTACACTTGTGAATTTGTAATTAGAAAATGTTTAAAAAGTTTCCGTAGTTTGTTAACCGGTTTTGAAATATGATTTTGAACGATAATTCCAACGTGTGGGAATTAAAGACCGGGTTGGAAATGCACGATTTAACCTAGATTTTTCTTCGTCGAGCACCTAGAAATTTCATCGATGAATACTTTTTCTGTTAATTATTGTTTTCCAATTAATTGCTGTCAGTCCTGTGGAATTCATTACTTAATTTTAATTGTGAACTATTTTGATGCTTGAGCTAGTGCATAAAATGTGAGAACTTTTTTTAATTTGGGCTTAATTACTTACGACACAGTTATTATAGTTTATTGGAAAATTTCTGTATGCATTTGGTAATTAGGCTATTAGTAGTAAAAAAAAATCAAAAATTTTAATTACTTCATTTTCTGAAAAATGTGACAATTAGGCCTATTTGGGTTTTTTTAAAAAAAAAATTTAATTTTGAATTTCCGACATGATCAATCTTGGATTATGAAAACTACGATTTATCACGTTCAGCCATCGCGCAACTTCTATTAACATTCAAATCACGCACAGAAAATGCTTTGACCAATAGTACAACCAGCTTAAGTATTTAACCAATACTCAATAACTGATTACACAAGATTCAATCAAGATATTACTTTTAATATTACTCAAAGACAATAGCTTTTCTTTTACTGCAATTGAAATTACAGTATCATTATTAAAAATTTCTGTGTTAATTTAAACACATTTTAAAGATTTAAATAAAAAACAATGGAACCATGATAAATTAGAAATCAGGACATTTAAGTGAAAACATTTTTAATACCGGTACTGCTTGAGAAAATATATCTTATTGCGCTTTTTATTAATATTATTTCAAATTTAATCCAAATTTGCTCACTGAAATGCTTGCCAACAGCGGATTAAATGTATTGAAAAGTTGATGCAGCTCAGCATTCATCGTTGAAAATGTTTTATTTGCTTTTACTGTTGCAAAATGCGTTAAATTATTTAGGGCTACAGTTTTTTTTAAAAAAAAAAAACAATATTAACCTTAAACAACTTTTTAAAAAAATCATTAAACTAGATTTCATGAAATTTAAGACCTCTCTGCTTTTTGATAGTTTCTAAACGCATATAAGTTTAAAAACGATATTTTATATAGATTTTAATTATACTTTTTTTTTTTTTAAAAAAATTAAATGTAATAGCCGTTATAAAAAAAATACCAAATTGCTATTAGGATGTTAAGATAAGATAGGTAACGGTGACATGGTTTTTTTGATAGACTAATTAACGTTGATTAATTTAAATCCGGAATTCTATTATTCTCAACTTGTAGTTGTGAATAATAATCATTGTTTCCGGCCGAAAGTGGTCTTCCTTGATATGATTTCTGTCTAGCCAACAGACGGAACAGAAAAAGTGTCGAACTAAAACTACTGACTGGAAAACCAGAAACGAATATGACAAAGACAAGGTTAACCAATCTTGAAAAGTTTTATAGATCAAAAATTCGCATATTTGAGTATGGTTATGAATACTAATATTGAGTAAGGCACTGCCGTTGGTGAAATTTTGTTCTTTTCAAATTCTGCAAAAAAATGTCTTCATAAAAATGTAGGTTAATGGGATATGACATGTAAGTTGTAACAATAGGACAAAAAAAAAAAGATAGTTTTAAATAATAATTATTCTAATAAACTTGTGGCATTGTTTCCTTGCACTCAAAGCGTTAACAGAAAAAATTCGTACGTTCTTTTTACGCTTGTAATCATAAAAATTTATCATATTCAAGATGCTCAAAATGAATTTGACGGTAATGAAGTGGTTGTAACGCGTGTTTTGTAATTAGCGGTTCATACAGTGAGAAAATAATGGGGGTTTTAGTTTTGTTAAAATTTATATTTTCGTATCGAAGAATAGCCATTGTAATGCTACAAGGCTGTAAACTTGGTAAAAATAAAAAAAAATAATGATATTTTCATCGTTTTAGAGGTTTTACAATGTTAACCAATTTCTATCGTATATGCCTAGCCTACAGTATAATATATTTCAAAAATTCAAATTAGGGCGTGGAAGTGAAGCATGCGCGGTGCACATTTTAAACCTCAAACATTTTTTACGCCTAAAGTTGTTTAGTTAACTTTTTAATATCTGAAATGCATTTTGTTTTGCACTTAGTTTTATCATTAGCTACGGTTACAGTATCTACAGTACAATATAATTATTTATTTTTTAAAATTGAAAAAGTTACCCTTTGTTTTCACTTTTATTATTTTAGTTTACTTCTTAATATATTATGTATTAATTCTGTCAGACTGCCACAAGCTTAAAAATTTCATTTAAATTATTATTTTTTAAATTAATTTTCAAGTCGGATTTGCACACATTACCGTTTTTAGAAGTTGCAAGTGTATTATTATTATTATTTAAAAAAAAGTGCATGCAATGTGGTAAAAAAAGCCCATTATAATATAAATTATGCTTAGAAAAACCACGACAACCTGAGGGCATTGATTTATTACGGTTTCATTGATAATGATAAACTTTTAGATCGTGTTTGACGTTCAATGCAAAAACAGTTGACTTAACCCGCGCCGTAATTTGTCGCACAAGTGATAAATTTTGACAATTTCGATCAATGCTTAGAAAATCATCCACAGAACAGCTAGGCTTAATACTATGGCGTGACAATATCGAAGTAAGTTTGTGTATTTTGAAATATAAAAAAAAAAGTAAATAAATTCTCTAGAAGTAGGTTAAAACGTGAGGCATAGGGTGGGTGTGGCATAAATCTTAAGCGTTACAAAATTCCATCTCATCACAACATCTACAAATGTAACAAAAAGACAGACAAAAATATCTCTTATCCCAAATCTCTTGTATTGTTATACAAATGAATCACATCGTATTTATTATTTATCTATTATGCGTTTTGAACAAGAATGTTTTGAGGACCGAGCAACCGAATTGAACGAAGCTTTTTAAATTCAAAGATAATAATAACAATTATGATCTATATTTTATTTAGAATTGAAATGAATTAATTTACTCATACATTTTTTTTTTTCGTCAATTTTTAGTTAAACCCGCTATATAATAAGTTTTAATTTTCACTTTGTTATAGAACCACCCTCCCCCCCAATCTTTTTTTTTGCTCTCTCAGGTCGCATGCACGTGATTGGGCGAATGTTTAACACGTGACCTATTTTAGATTTTTTTTTTTCTTTGGTACGGTAATTCTACTTGAGGTGAGCTCTTTTATACCTGCATAGGGAGAGTTTGAGGGGGAGGGGATAAAGTATAGACGGGTGGGGTGCCTCGAAACTTTGTTTTCAGTGCTTTTTAGTGTTAGCGCGATTTGCTGGGGTACCTCGTCGCTCACTCTAATCGCATACTCAACCACTTCGTATGCTGCAAACCGTTAGTTAAAAACTTTAATTTTTTTTTTGTATGTGTAAATAGCAGTTAATTTTGACTTTTCTTTCCGAAATTTTAAAAAAAGGAAAATGAATTAGAGCGCATCTTTCCGCCGAATTAATTTTCTATCCGGGTAAACTTTTTGTACAGTTTTCGTCATTATTTACTCATCTACAATCGATTTGTCTATTTTGTGTGGATTTATCAACTCTGTATATTTTTGTATTTGCGGATTTATGAAGAATTTTTTTTTTTATTTTTGTGGCAACGCGTAGACAATAAGTAAGTGAAACGAATTGATTTTTATATTAATTATTGCTTTTATTAGTTATTGCAAAAAAGAAATTTTTTATTTGAGATTTTGGATAATTTAGTTTATTGATGGGTTAAATCAAAAATACAATTGAGGTTAATTTTTATTTAACAGATTATTTTAATAGGGCAAAGAAATTTAGGGAGTAAATGTTAAAAGATGAGTAATTTATTGTACCAAGTTATTTAGGACTTATTTATTTAATTTTTACAACTAAACATTAACATTTGCTGGTAGAAAAAAAAAATGTTTAGCAGAAGAAAATTGAAAATTTAAAAGGATTATTATCAAAGCTGTTTATGACCTGTTTCAAAAAATCTTCTTCACGTGATTCATGTCAAATTATCTTAAAATTTCAATTTTATTTGTTAATAATTTTATATGAGACTTGATTTCTATTGAATATGGAGCAATTCTGGAAGTGTTGCCAAACTGGCTTTATTTCCCTATGACGGACAATTGCTTTAATTGTCTTCTCTTGCGTGTTTCATTTTAAATGCAAAAAAATTCGTTTCCGTCCTTTTTCAACACAAAATCTGATTTCTTCTCGAATCATTATAAAAGTTCATTCAACTTGATTGTGGATAGTTTTATTAATAAAGCGGGTAAAGTAATTGTGCGAAATTAGGCTAACAAATTAAAGCGTTTCTCAGTGTTCGTAACGGTATACGGCACCATATGCAAATCTACAGATGCAGAATTAGCTAGGAAATCAAATACGTACATCTACGAATAGTGTTAATGGCAATTGGATAAAACAGCTGTTCGTGAGAACATTACTCGAGAGTCGGGAGAAAATACTAATAGGTTTGACCTCAAATGGGGTTGTTATTGTGGAAGGAGAGGGGGGGGGGGGGGGGGAGAATAGAAGCACAGGGGTAATATCTATTGCATCTTTGGTAATTTTTAATTTACAAGTAGAGGTGAATATTTCAATTTGGATAACTTACAATTATACCGGTTTTAAAATTGATTAACATTCTAATTTACATACACGTGATTAAAATAGTAGTCTGACAGCAATAAAATTAAAATATTTAATAATTTGCAAAATATTTTAGATTTTTTTTTTTAAATTTAAACATCACTATGGCAATGGTCTGGTATGCCAATTTTAGATAGGCCTACTTATAATATTTGAAAAAAATTAACTTTCATTTTGTACTTAAAATGGCATGTGAAATTTCAGCTTCCCCTTCTTTTATTTGCTAAGCTTTGCAACTCTTCCAAAATTGCATCTTTAGAATTTACTCGATTACCACTATTCATCATAGTGCGGTATATTCGAAGTTTCGTCTTGCTTAATATATATATTTTTTTATATATAAATTATACGGTATTTTACAGTTGTTTTAAAGAAATTTATTAGGTTTTATAAATATTAAAAGGCGAATTTATTAAAATGTTTTTTATGCGAATAAAATTGTTTGTGCTAAACAGTAAGACCCTGCAATAAAGGTGCAATAATATTGGAACCAGGCCTTGCTATTAAGTGAGTCGCCATACGCTGCAATGCATTTTAGCGATAGCAAGGTATTTTTTTAAATCTTGCATAATAATAATTATAAAATTATTTTATTATTACTACCGGAATTTCTTTTTCTTTTTTTTTAAAAAGCTTTATGATTTTAAAAATGTTTTCTTTGTATGAACGAAGTTTTGCGGTAGCATTGTAAATATTAAGGTTGATTGCTAATTCCTTTATTGTTGTTTTGGTTAAAAATAGTATGTACACGTTAGAGGGCGAGAGAAAAACTATTTATTTAAACAAAGCAAAAAAGTTATTTGATGGTAGCAAACGAAACGAACTTAAAATCTCCATCTCTTGCTCACAATCTGATTATTATTTAAATTGTTATGAGCACAAACTGAATTCTTACGAAATACGAACCGGTAATTGGAAATAATTGAAATATTGCGTCAGCTAAGTACAGTATTTTGATTTTGCTCGAAGTTTGTTGACTCGAGAGTCACTTTATATAACGCTAAGTTAGTAAAATGACAAAGCTTAAATTACTTGCTTCAAATGTTCTGAAAGCATTATATTATCAGCTTTGTAGCTCTTCATAATAGTGAAAAGAAGAAGAAAACAACTCTTGAAAAATTCGGTTAAAGAAAGAGGAAAAGCGAATACAGGAAGAAAAAACGAAAGTAGAATTTTAAGTTTACTTTTGAAACCAATTTATTAAACTATGTAAAATGCATCCTTGGGGCTATTGCAATACTTGACTGACAGCTTCAGTTAGTAAAAGCTAAAAAAAAAAAGTGGTTTCGTCTGCTCTAAATTTGATTCTGGTTAAAAACGAATTATTTTTTCTTCTTTATTTATTTTATAAAGAAAACTGTTAAGAAAAATTTTCATTTAGTTTTGCTTTCAAGAAATTGGGTAAAAATTTTTAAACGATATTTTTTTTAAACATACTGTACATTTTAGCTACGAATATATGAAGTGTAATTAAACGATTCTATCACGTACTAAGACATTCCTTTTAGTAAACTTAAGTTTGAATAGGAATTTTTAGGGCATAAAACTGTAAGCAAGAAATTTTTAAAATTATATTATTTTTTTTGATTAAGGGGTGGTTTCTTCTTATTTGGCAAAGTTGAAAACTTTTTTTTTTTAATGAAAAAATAAACAAATCAAAATCATTTTTTAAAGTCACAAATGCAAATTTGTGGTTTGGGTAAACCTTGATAAAAGTTTATCTACTCCACTAGTCTAAATAACGCATTTTAGGATGAGATAACTTGAACTAGAAATTTTGAAAAATTTATATTTTCATGAAATATTTTAGCTAAATTTGACTTTGTAAATACTCCCGCTTAAATTCTAGAATAATACATTTTGACCTAGAAATTTTGAGAAATATATTTTAAATCAAATATAGAAGTATTGTGACTGAATAATTCATTTTAATTCTGAAGTGTGAAAACTTGAAATAGAATTTTTTGTCAAATGCACATATATTTTAGTTTAATCTTCGTTATCCATTGTTATTGAGTGCTTGAGGTTTATAAACGGGAATCGCAATTATAGCTGTTTATACCGCGATGATTACTTTATTCCTTTCACTTTTGAAATGTTTATTTATTTTGTATTTCACATTTAGCTGCAAATTTACACACGCTGGCATATTTTAAAAATTGTTACGAAAAATATTTCGTAAATTCTAATGGGTTCTACTTTCTCAGAACCTTTCAGTTATCATTTCTTTTTTGATTAAAACAAGCGTACATACTTGCTGTACATTAGGTTAACACTTTTTCTTAAATATGTTTGGGAAATTTTGTGATCCTTCTTCAATTTTTCAAGTTTTAAAGGTCTGATGTTAAAATGTATGAAATAATTCTGCAAAATTAGGATATTTTCATTAAAATATTTTGAGTGCGCTTGTGAAATAAAATATTGCAAAAATATTTGCAACGTAAATATTATTATGCATTACGGTTTGCAGTTTGCTATTTTCTAGATAACATAGGCTAACGCATTTTGCATAACAATTAAACTGTGCATTTTGAACTAAATTCTCCAAAAGTTGAAATCGGTTATTAATTTAATTTACCGGTAATTGAAAATAGCATTCGTTTTAGTGTGCAATATTTGGCTTGCGTTTTTGCATGTCATTATAACGTTTAAATAAACTCTTCAAAAGTTAGAAATCGGTCATTTTTTTTTAATGTAAATTAGGCTCACATTATTGCTAAACCCAATTTTTGTGTTATGCTATATTTTTATTTAAATGCTAGAAATCGGTAATTTATTGCTCTATGTAATTTTATTATCTACAGTACATGTATATTAACTTATTATTATTTTTGCTTATAAACATTAAACTTCAATTATTTTTAACCTAAAATAAAAGATCGTTCCATTGTTATAATGTACAGAATATACAGTAAATATTATTGTCAATTGTGTCGCGATTGCTTTTGTGGCCATTAGAAAGATTAGCATAAATAAAGTAAATGTAGTTGTTCATTTTGAACTTAATGTACACAGTTATATTCAATAATAATGTTAAAAACAATAATTCCGTGTTAGACATTTTTTTAAAAATTAAGTGCGCTATTTTAATTATTCCTAATTATTGTACCATTGCTACAGGTAATGCTAATTTTTGGGTGTTGATCGATTTCGATGACATCTGGTTTGATCCATTAATTGGATCTTTTTTTACTCTTACAGTACCTTGACCAAACTTCAAAAAAATACAGTAGCTCGAGGTAAACGAGGATGAAGTTACAATTTTTATTATTGAAAATAAGAATTTTCATAATTTAAAATTATTTTAATTTTATTCTGTTAAAAACAAACAGGCAAGCAATTAAGTTAAATTAATTAAAGTGATTGGGCGTAAGTTTTAAAGGACTTATTTATAGTACAGTATACCGGTACAAGTTTCAGGTGTCTCATAAAAGTTAAATGCTCTTAGGCTTGCAAAATAGGTTTTTAACAGTTATTGTAATAAAGTAATTATCTTTATTAGTTAGGAGTACAAAGAAAGTAGGAAGTGTTTTCTTCTTTATACGGCGAATGACAACACTTACATTTGCACGGTTTCAATTCAAATTTTTTTCTCACCGAAATATCAACAACTGTAATACGCAGGTGTGACGCGGAATTTTACGGAAAATTGTCGAGGGGAGATTTTTTTTTCCTAGATAAAAAAAAAGAGGGTTAATTGCCGGAAAACTTTAATATCAACAATATTGATAAAGCTAAAAATTTTCAATTTAAACGGCGCCACTTGACATCTCGGAAACAATCGTGTTTCGCACACTCACTCTCCAAATTCAATTGTAACAAATTTATGGGAAAATTAAAATTAACTATACAATTTTAATAGTTGGGATGAACCGTATACCTGTATTAGAAAGGTAACCTTGGCCTAATTTGGTTCATGTTCAAGGTTGGAATTTTCCGTTCTTTCGTTTATCTACGAATCTGAAAGAAAAGGTTCTTGGCTATTTTTGGCTGATATATCTGCACTCACGATTGACCGATTGTACCTTCTTTCAATTCATAAGCGATTTAGCGTGTCCGTCGCAGCTTTTTGTGTTAAAATGTAATTTGTTAGAAAAAAAAGTACAAAAACTTAAAAGTTGAGTGTCCGCATAATACTGTATAAACGTGAAAGGAGTCTAACTGAATGAAAAAAGAAAACAAAAAAAAAAAACATTTTTATCCGTTGAATCGAAAATGTTTTCATGCGTGACTCGTAGTCCGTTATTTGTTCGAGAGGTGCAGAAACGTCGTCTCTTAATTTGTCTAGCGAATTCTATATTCTCACAATTTGGAAGTGCACGTGAAAACTGAATGTAGATCCGTCCGTGACTCACATACTTCGATCGAAGGTGACCGATTAGAAAATTCATTAAACATGCAACCTAATAAAGAGAAAAGGGGTGGGCACTTTAACTTATTAAATAACCTTGTTGAAAGCTTGTTAATTTAATGAAGGTAAACCAGATTAAAAGTAGAAAAACAATTGACTTCGTAATTTATTCGTGAGTAAGCTTTGAAGTTAACCGTTATGGACACGAGATTTTAATTGACGAGATTAAAACACGTTTTTCGCAAAAATTTTAAGAAATTTTCAAATAGATTTAAAATAATAAAAAAAAAGTTATTTAAAAAAGAATGTCAAAAAGCAATAGAAATTTACACGCATAAAACCGTGTGATTTCTTTTCTGGAATGCGCATAAATTAAATGAGATTCAAATTAAATTTATAAGATTGAGTTTTATGTACATTTTTGTATTTTACGAATTTTATGTGAGAAAAAACAGGGGGAAAAAAATGACTGTGAGATGGGATAGCACGCCACACTTTCAACGCACATTCGAACTGTTGACCCACTGGACTGTATGTAATTGCTTAACGTGGCTTTGCAGGTCATAGAAATAAATCTTTGTTAGTTGCTCCCAAAAAAAAATTTTTTTTTTTTTGGCGTAATAGAAAATGACCCCGAATAACCTGAGTGATTTCACAGATATTTAATCCGGTTGATAATACAGTAAATAATAAATCGGTAATTCTTAAGAAAAATGACGTCTCGTCACGTGAAACATTCCTCATAATATTATGCTACATCTTCCTTTCAACGAATTTATTAATATTTACACCTGTTTGCTTTCAACGAATGGATTAATACTTACGCCTCTTTCCATTAAATTAACACGAATCCATAAGTTTTGATGCATATTTAAATTCATAAATTTAAAATATTTAAAAGTATTCGACAGAATTATTTACACCTAGCTTTATAAAATAATGCGCCGGTACACGCATTTGTAATGCTCAAATTAAACGCAAATTAGTTTGTAAAGTTTCACCTTATCTAAAATTAACAAATGCGCAATTAGCTGGGTCAAATAAAAGAGTATTTTATTGAGTTTCGGTTACGTGGTTGCACTTCGACGTCTCCGTTCCACCCATTTATCTTATATCGTTACTTAATTGCTTTAAAATTTGAGACACGTTCAAAACTGATTTGACCTAATTTTCTTTTTTATTTATAATATATACACCGTATTTTTTTTTGTTGGTGTTAAAAAGCTGGCTATTTGCGCCGTGAGTCAGACGTTAAATATGTGTATTTGGAAGGAAAAATTGGAGAGTGTCGGTCGGGTTAAAAACTTCAGGGAAACTTTGGAGAACAGGCAGTGAAAAAGGAAATAGACTCCGCTATTTGGTCATGACTTTGCGGGAAAACTGATTGCAAATTCTTTATCCTTTATTTAAAGTGTGCATGTGTTTCCTGATCGAAAACAGCAAAGAAAGAAATTTTATCATCATTATACATTCACATTATGTGAATCATAGCCTACATTTTTTAATTATAAATTACGGGACCGTTTCAAACTTTTACTCTTCATTCAGGGGACATTTCCTGACCGAAAATTACAGCCTACTGTTTTAAAAGAAATTTTTTTCTTTATTTTGCATTAACATAAGTGAATCATAATTTTTTTTAAAAATTTATAAATTGCGGGCCTGTTTAAACTTTTTATTTATTTTTGATGCATCTCTTTACAGACTGGATTGAAAAATGAAAACCTTGACGTCGATTTTAATTTTTTGGATTTACATCATCATTATAGATATCAATCAAGGTAAGCCTTTTATTTTCTATTATTATTTGAAGGTAAATATTATTGATAAGTAATTAGGCCTACATGTATAAAAGCTCGCATGTTAAATTAATGTGTTGTAAGAACCGTTAAATGTATACCGGTAACTAAATTGGTTCTTGTCATACATAAAAGTTCACGATTGTAATTAACAATTTTCTTTTATTACAAGAATTTTAACATGTATTTATACCGGGACGGAAAAAAAAAGATTATCAGTAAAAAAGTTAATAACAAAAACATTTAATTGAATAACTTTTTTTTGGTGATTCAAGGAAACCTCAAAATAAAATTGAAAATAAAAAAATTAAAATTAGTACAGCGCTATGAACACGCACTGTATTAATAAAAGATGCTAAATCACTTTACTTTTTATGGAGTTTTTTTAATTTTTTTAAAAAAAGGATAAATTTAATTTAATTAGTTTTATTACGACTCAAGCTAAAAATCAAGTGTTTAAAGGTAAAATACATGTATAATCTCTTGTTTCCTAATTGAAACATTTCAATTTTAAATATTGAAAATATTTTATTAAAACATTTAATTATTTTAAAAGCTTTTTAGCTGTACTGTACAGTAATTGACATCAAGTTTTACGAGAGCATGACTAATGATGTGCTATTTAATTACAAAAAAAAAAAAAAAAATGATTAACCGTGAACTTGCACCTCAATGTAAACAAATCAAAAATTACCCTACTTTGTTTTTCCTTAGTACGATTGGTACGATGTTACTGTATTTTAACCTCAATTTCAAAAAATTAACAAAAATGAGAATAAGAAATCGATCAAGTAGTAAAATTGTAAATGCGTGTGGGTCACGTCATTTTTTGTAAAAGGGCTCATAAAAAAACGTCACTCACTCGCATGATATCAATGAAAAAACGTGCATTAATAATAAACACCATTACTTTGAAAATAAATCTCGCCAACAGCTTGTGCGTGGTGCATCAATAAATATTTCTAAAATAATCAAGTGAAGGAAAAGCGTTACATATAATATTCACTTGCACGCACCTTTATTTAGTGAAAACGATAAATGGGTCATTAAAATTTATAACGACGTGCAAGGCACTGATTATTGGTACCGGCACCACTTGTCAGGCACAAGAACAGACCGTTTGATAAGCATACACTTTGTCTGAAATTATAACGTCTTATAATGTGTAATTTGTATACAAATTATCAACAAAAAATAAATACTAATTGAACAGATCCGTAAAGAAACATTATAATAATAAAAATTTAATTGTTTACAATACATTTAGAGACGGAAATTGGAATTTAATTGTACCTTAATTTGTTTATGATTGATCAGAACTAGAAATTGATGCTGTTTGCGTGGAGTTATTTATTATAATTAAAAATATAAAGCTATTCACATTCAATATTTTATTTTAAATTTTTTACATTTGTTTCCTTGATAATATTTTGAAAGATAACAAAAATACAATACAAAAAAGATATGTAAAAGTTGTTGATTTAATTTTTTTTATTATAATAAAATACTTTATTATAATTTTTAAAATTTGAAATACCGGTAGTTTTGAATTTTGTCATACTGCATAAATAAAATGAGTTTTTTAAATTTAATTGTAGGTGATGCGGCCAAACTGAGGCTATCACCAAGAAATAAATTAACTACCAACAGGCCTACATCTGCTTCATCCAAAGTTGGTAATGGTTCCAATTACAAGGTGGTTTGCTACTACACGAATTGGGCACAGTACAGACCGAAAACTGGTCGATTTTTACCTGAAGATATAGATCCTCATTTGTGTACACACATTATTTTCGCATTCGGTTATATGAAGAAAGGTCGATTATCGCCCTTTGAGGCAAATGATGAGACAAAAGAAGGCAAGAAAGGTCTTTATGAAAGGATAAATGAGTTGAAAAGTAAAAATCCAAATTTAAAAACTTTGCTGGCCGTCGGAGGTTGGTCTTTCGGTACTGAAAAGTTTAAAGAAATGTCAGGTAGCCGATATTCGAGACAGATTTTTATTATTGACGCCATTCCATACTTGAGAAAACGAAACTTTGATGGCTTGGATTTGGATTGGGAATATCCAAAGGGAGCTGATGACAAAAAAAATTACGTTTCCCTTGTAAAAGAATTGCGACAGGCATTTGACGCGGAAGCTAAAGAAACGAAAAAACCGAAGTTACTATTGACTGCAGCTGTTCCAGCAGGATCTGAATCCGTAAATGCAGGATATGATGTACCGGAAGTTTCAAAGTACCGTTTTCTTTTTCACGGATTCATTTTGTTAAAAAATTAATTAGTTTTTATTCTCAATTTTAGATATTTAGATTTTATTAATTTGATGTCTTATGACTTTCACGGAAAATGGGAAAGTCAAACAGGTCACAATAGTCCTTTGTACGCACCATCTAATGAATCTGAATGGAGGAAACAGTTATGTGTGGTAAATAATAATAAAATAACATATTTAATTAGCCTAAACAATGTGATTTTAATTACCGAATACCATAAGTTAATATATGCTTTGAATAAAGGATTCAGCTGCAAATCTATGGGTGAAATTAGGAGCCCCTAAGGAAAAGCTAATAATTGGAATGGGGACTTATGGACGATCATTCACTTTGAAAGATCCAGATGAACCTTTTGTTAATGTGCCAACATCAGGAGGTGGAGTAGAAGGTGTTTACACTAAGGAATCAGGATTTCTTGCTTACTACGAGGTTAGTAAAAATGATTACTTTTCCTAATAATTAATCGCGCAAAACTTTATCTTGAAACCGTTTACACATTTTTATTTTAGATTTGCGAACTGTTAAAAGAAGGGGCTAGTTATGTTTGGGATGACGAGATGAAAGTGCCCTATTCTTATTACGATGACCAATGGGTCGGATTTGATGATGAAAAGAGCATTAAAAATAAGGTTAATCATCTATTTAAAAGTAAATTTATAACCTTAATAATTAATATTGTTTGATAATGTAATTAGATGAAATGGGTTAAAGAAAATGAATATGGTGGAGCCATGGTGTGGACTTTGGATATGGATGATTTCAACGGAATTTGTGGAAACGGACCTTACCCGTTGATTGGGCTCATGAGACAAGAACTACTCGGAATTCCTCGACCTCAGGGTTCTGAGATTGTCGACTGGGGTAAAGGAAAAATTGGTGGAAAATTAAATACTGGACGAAAACGGACTACCAAATCTAAGTTAAATGCCTCCAAAGGTGCAACTGACAAACCTGAAGTTGAAATACCTGAATGTAAGTTTAAATATGTGCAATTGCTTTTATAAAGTATTTGCTGTAAACGTTTTACATTCGTTAGTTGCTCCACCAAAGATTTTATGTTATTTTACTACATGGTCAACGAAGAGAAACGGGTTGGGTAATTTCAGACCAGAAAATATTAATAGCAGTTTGTGTACTCACGTTGTCATCGCTTTTGCGACGATCAAGGAAGGAAAACTAACTGCTCCTTCTGAAGTAGATGAAGAACTTTATAAACAAGTAGTTGAGTTAAAGAAAGATGCACCCAAATTGAAAATTATTTTAGCTATTGGAGGTTGGAATTTTGGAAGCAAACCATTCAGGTTGAAATTCTAGGGCAAAATATTGTAGCCTATTTTGTTTAAAATTAAGAAATCTAAAAAAAAAAAATTATTTCAGGGAAATGACGGAATCTACTTACAAAATGAACAATTTTGTTTATGATTCGGTAGACTTTTTAAGAAAGTTTCAATTGGACGGATTAGAAATCAATTGGGAATACCCTAGAGGGGAAGAGGAGAAAAAGAAATTTTCCGAACTTTTAAAAGTAGGCTATATTTCAGTTACCAAGAAAATATTTTAAAATTAAAATTATTAGATACCTGGTAATAATTTATGTTCATTGTTTTTGAATCCAGGAACTGAAAGATGCGTTTGATGGTGAAGCCAAAGTAAACAAAGTTCCAAAACTTATTTTATCCGCTGCTGTTCCCGCTAACTCTGATGTTGTTGAAGCTGGTTACGATGTACCTGAAATATCTAAATATTTGGATATTATTAATGTTATGACATACGATTTTCATGGTTTATGGGAAAATCAAGTTGGACACAATAGCCCACTTAAACCGTTGAAAAGCGCAGGAAATTACGATATTAAATTGACAGTGGTAAATAAGCTTAAGTTTTTAGAGAAATTAGTTTAATTTTAACTTTTACATTGGTTTAATTTTAATCTAGGAATATGGTGCGTTATGGTGGGCTAAACTTGGAGCTCCTAAACACAAAATTATGTTGGGTATCCCAACTTATGGACGAACGTTTACACTTGAAAACGACGCTTTATTTGATATTGGAAGTCCAGCCGAAGGTGGAGGTACTGCAGGAAAATATACTAAAGAAACTGGAATTTTGGCGTTTTATGAGGTTTGAGTTGCTGTCACTATTTTTTTTTTTTTTTTGACTCATTTAGAAAAATTAAATACTGTAATTAGATTTGCGACTTCCTGCGCGACAATGCTACTCTCATGTGGGACACCGAACAATTAATTCCATTTGCGTACAAAGGCGATCAATGGATTGGGTTTGATGATGAAAGGAGTGTTAAGGGAAAGGTCAGTAATAATTATACAGTATAATGTTTTTAATCAACTATACGATTGCAATGGTACTAGGTCGATTGGCTGAAATCAGAAGGTTTTGGTGGCGCTATGGTTTGGTCGTTAGATTTAGATGACTTTCGTGGGCACTGTGGTGGACCGACTTATCCGTTACTGGATATGATTAAAAAAGAATTAAAAGATTACGGTGTTCCTGGAACAGTTGGAGTAGCAGAATCTGAAGCTAATCTTCAATCCCTAGAAGCTAAAGGTACAGTAATTGAAATTCTGTATTAAAATCAAGAGTTATCATATTTTAAACATTATTCTAGCCGACGAAGTAGTTTGTAAGGAAGCAATTGGTTTTATTAGTTATCACAAAGACGTAGAGGCTTGTACAATGTACTATATGTGCGAAGGTGACCGAAGGCATCACATGTCATGCCCCTCAAATTTGGTATTTAATGTCAAGGAAAACGTGTGTGATTGGCCAGAAAATGTAGAAGGATGCCACCCTGCCAAAAAGGTACAAGAAAGTAGTTGAACTAAGGGATTCTAAGAAATTATGAAAAGGTTTTCTAATTTTTATTAAAATAATCTAAAAAAGAAAATGTTTGTTTTAAAACCGATCAAGAAAGGTACCGGTAAACAGGATTCTATTTGTAACCACTTGATAAAAAAAATTATATAAAATTCTGCGAAAGTGCAGCGCTGGCGCACACAAACGGATTTTGAAAAACTTGCTAAGATCAACATACGTATAAATTTTGCTTTTACATTTATTTGTGTGTACATTAAAATGTGGAGTTCAATAGCAATATTGATATTTTAACAAATACGGTACTTTTATTAAAGGTATTTCAAAAATGTTGATCATGATTTTAAATTTTTAATTGCAAATTAGAATGCAAAATCTATTCGTAGGCCCTACATAAATTTTTTTGATACTTTTTTAATGCATAATTATGAGAACTGTTTAGTAAAGTTATTTCAAGTTGGCATCTTATATGATCAATATTAATTTTATTTTTAAATTATCAAGAATCGCAGCGTCATTGTAAGTTATCAATTTTTTTTTTTTTTTTTTTTGAGCAAGGTAGTACGGTGGTACAGAGGGGGCATTTTCACTTAGTATTAATAAATCCATTAATTTTAAGATTTGAATTAGGGGAACTTAAATATTTATAATGATTATTAAAATTTAAAAATGCAGAAATAATATTTCAGGAATACAATTAGATATTAATATTATTATTCTAAAATGAACGCGTAAATGCCCTTCGGTACCATCGTAACTTGGTGGCTCCATCTCGTGTCAATCGCCCTTGAACATTTATGAGTAATTATTTTGCGTGTTAAACATCGGCGGTGATTAACAATTTAACAGCAAGTTTACGGTATTTTAAACAATAATTCGGTTAAATTATCAGTTTTGTATGTTATTTATTAATGTTGTGATCATCAATTAACTCCATTAGAAGACAACTGAAAGACTAAAATAAGCTTTAGAGACTAGAAAGTAATTTCAGCAATCAATCACCCAATATTTACTGGTACGTACAGTATATTTTGCATTCAAATTTTATGATTATGTTAAGTAAGAATAATCAACCATTGTATAATATTTCTTACGTTTCTCAATTGTAATGTTCAATTTGACTCTGATTCTTGTTCAAACTACCGTAGCCTACGGAGAATGGCAGCCCATAACACCTAGTTTCCTATAGAAAAATCTTGGGGGAAAAAGTGAATTTTTAAACGGCTATAACTTTTTAGATTATTATTTCTGCACAAACATTTTTGTTAACTCAGGTGATCAAACTCTATAATAGAAATGAAAATCAAAAAGTCGACGAGGTCGAGCTAAACTAGACATTAGCCAAATTAAGTTTTATGTACAGTGTGCGATTCTATCAATTTTATTAATTAAGCTTACACAGTATTTTTTTTTTTAACTCACTTTTTGCCCACGCGCCTGTGTTAAGTGTTGACCATTTGTGGAAGTCTTGACCGCTGCTGCATGGCTTTTAAATCCACCTTCGAAGCATTAAATTATACGTTAATCATTAGTATTTTAAAGACCAATAACGATCCATTATTATAATATTATTATCCACATTCCAGAGTCTCGACTCCCTCGTGGAGAAATACCGTAGTAGGCATCGCGGTCGGGCGAATCTGGTGGTGACCACGATAGTCCTGTCACTTCTACGAAGCCCCGTAAGACCACTCAGTTACACTATTGTTACACTTATTATTTAAAATAAAATTTAAGAAGGCTGAAAATTTTTAAGATTTTATTTAAGATTCTGAAATTATCTTAAATGAAATCTTAAATATATTCAGCCTTCTTAAATTTTATTTTAAATGATAAGTGTAACCATAGTGTAAGTAAGTGGCCTTACGGGGCTTCGTAGGTTCCTTCGGGCGTAGCGCTCGATTTGTGCTTCACTGGCGCAAGGTGCAAATACAGTAGATGCGAAACAGCGGAAAAGCTCATTTGAGGAAGACGCTTCGTTGTGGTTGCTTGTTCATCATCGCGCTGCAGCTGTAACGTTCTCGTAATTATTATTATTATTGTTACCAAAAATATTATTTTCGTCAGCTAGTGAACAATAACTTTTGTGCCAAGTCGCCAGGGTTTCAATAAAAAACAAAATTGGCGCCCTTGTGTGACTGCTTAACGCGTTTCGTAGTTTTGCGAAAAAGTAGCGGTACCGGTTTCCGCGTTTTCGACGATGGCGGCTACGTTTTCCTTTTCATCCCATACACCTGTAGCTGATCAGTAAAAAACTATAATTTTACATGAATAATTTTTATTAGTGAAATGTAATTAATCATGTTATGTGTATTTATTCGGGATTTAATTTTTAGAGGAGGTCTGTTTATC
>JAQGAZ010000725.1:0-48065 GCA_034692225.1 Polydesmus complanatus
GCTTTATCGAATGGTGAATAAATCTACTATGCCGATAAACTTTTTCTCAATAATAATATTGAGTTATTAAGTTATTATATGTTATTTATAAATTATTATAGGAACGTGGGCACCTTTTAATCCAGAAACCGTGCGATTAATGATTGGTAAATAAACTTTTGGTGTTGTTTACACTGATTTACAGTAGCAGTAACTGTGCTTAAAAATGATTATTTGGAATAGGAATGTTTGATAGGACAAATACTGGGATGATTAATTTTGAAGGATTTGGAGCTTTATGGAAATATGTTACTGATTGGCAAAATTGTTTTCGTGGTTTTGATAGAGATAATTCTGGAAATATCGATAAGAATGAAATGAAAACTGCTTTGCAAACTTTTGGTAAATTTTGTTTTTTCACTATAGCTAAATAATTTATTTTTATTTTTGCTTAAATGTTTTAATTTGAAATTTAGGGTATAGACTTTCTGACCAGTTTTATGATCTTTTGATGCTAAAGTTTGATCGAAGTGGGCGAGGCGTAGTTAATTTTGACGACTTTATTCAATGTTGCGTTGTTCTTCATGTGAGTTTTTTTATTCTTTTTTTTTTTTTTTTTTTTGGAATAAGAATCTCACATGTAGTGAGAATCAAGCAATAATTGGTTCTGATTTCGAGTTGGTTCCGTAACATGAGTTTAAAATTTATTTTATTTTTAAGACTTTAATAATATTGTTTTTTTATTTTTTCGATAGACTCTTACCGCAGCATTCCGTCAACATGACACCGACATGGATGGAATAATTCAAATTCGCTACGAAGAGTTTTTATCTATGGTTTTTAGTTTAAAAATCTAAATTGTCTTTGCTTAATTCTCTCGTGATCTTCTCTGTCAAAGTGTCAACACCAATGCTTCTCTTTGCTAAAGTAATTTTTAATCAAGAAAATAATATTTATCTAAACCGCTTTGGTTTATTCTTGGAGCTTTGTTCAAAGTTTACAAAATTCTGCCGTATTATATTATCCTAGTGTAAAAAGTTATAAAATTAAATTTCATAATTGTTTAATTATAAATATTAATTGTTTTTAATTGTTTAACGTACCAGAAACGATGTTAAATTTTTTTTTAGTTTTGTAAGGCTTTTCTTTAGTAGGCAGTAAATAATTTGTTGTAGAGTGGAAATAAATAAGGTAAAAAGTGCCAATTTTTAAAAGCTGGGATTTTTCTTTAAAAAGGTAGCCAATGTGATAAGTTAGGAGGCTATGGATAAGTCACGCAATATAGCAGCAAAGAAGGAATGGAAGTGTGATTCGCTTTAAATCATCCGCAAAATGACAGGTAAAATAATTAAATAAATGAAGAAAAGTTAAAAATAATAACAGCCACTTTAGTGATAAAAATTGAATAATAAAAATTAAATTGTGTTAAAAATAAATTATATTAAAAATATTAAAATTTTATTTTTACGTTTCTAATCATCTAACGCAATAATTTTCGCTATAATAATTATTACATAGGATTTAGACATTTTTATAGTAGATATTTTAAGGGTAGACATTTTTGTTTTAGACGTTAAGACCTTGAATCCATAATTAGCGTCATCTAGCGAGGAAAATATAAAACACACGGCCATCGGATTCACTATAAAGTTTTGGCTTACAACTTGGTTTTCTCGGTGATAGGTAGTGATAACATAATTTGTATCTAGTTTACTGAATTTACTTTTTCTTTAAAAATTCTTCGAAATTAGTTAAATGAAGTTTTAGCCGAAATGGATTCTGATAGCGACGACGACGATAAGTTTTCTTTTATTTCTTATGGAACTCCGCTGGTTAAAGATATTTCCGAACTTGGTAAGATTTTATATTAAGCTTATTTTTGTTATTAGTTTAATAAATTTATACTATAAAAATGTTAGAAGATGTACCTAAAAAGAAACCAGTCCCAATTGAACATCAAATTGTAAAAACTGATGGCAAAAGACGCTTTCATGGAGCTTTTACTGGAGGATTTTCGGGTAGGCCTACAGTAGCCTTATTGATTACAATTATTACTAAAATTTCAATACAGTAGTCTATATTTGCTTTTTCCTTGTTTGCCATTTTTTAGCTGGTTATTTTAATTCTGTGGATACTAAAGAAGGTATAGATTTTTTGCCGTTAATTTAGATTAAAAATTATTAATGTTTTCTTAAACTTGAAAAAGGTTGGACTCCCACCAATTTTCTTTCATCTAGAAATTCTCGGGCTGGGCGTAAAAACCAGAATCCAGAGGATTTCATGGATTCAGAAGTAAAATAATAATTACTAATGCTACAGTTATCCATGTTTTTATTACGATTATTTAATTTTTTTTAAGGATTTGGGAGCGTTTGGTATTGCTCCCCGTGCAATTCACGTTCAAAAAGAATTTGAAGAGCCGGAAAAAGAAGAAGAAAGTAGAAAGCGACCTCATTCTAGTTTACAGAAAAGTTCTATTCCTGGGACTCCACCACTTAAAGATTTTGTGGTATCAACGAGGTTTGGTATACTCAAATATCTAAATTGAATTGAATCTTATAATAATTACAGAGAAATATTTACCGTATTTAAAATGTCTGTTTTACTTTAGTTAAAATCATTATAATACTGTTACAGTAGCCTATTATGTGATACTGTTTTTTTTAGGAATAAATTATTATATCTTAAAGTAAATTTTTAAATAGGCAGATGAATATTGATTTCTTTACTTGGCATGCTATTCTTTTAAAAATTAAAATGCTAAAATTAAAATTATAAATAAATGGTTTTTTATTCATTTTTAGAGATTCTATTGGAATGAAACTATTGAAGAAGATGGGATGGCGTCCAGGGCAAGGAATCGGCCCCAGGGTTAATTATAAAGAAAAAAAGGTTTTAGAAACAAAAAAAGCAGGTTAAAATTAATAATAAAAAATTAAATAAATCTGAAAATTTTAACAAAGAATTGGCTGTTTTAGAACCTGTTCAAGTCGAACCTGAAATCAAGATTTACGGTTGTTCCCTTCCAGAAAATTTCCGCGCTCCTGATGTATAATAATTTTATTATATTATATTTTTTTATTTATGTTGCTACATTTAGTATTTAAAAATTTTAGAGCTCCGACAGCGAGGATTTTGAGTTATACGAGGGTTTAACGTTTGCTCCAGATGACGTTGTTGTGAAATATTTTAATAATCCAAAAGACAACTTTAATGGAATTGGCTTTGTTGGTTTGGATAAAAATCCTATACTTAAGAAAAAATCTGATAACGCAGCTTTGTCGGTGGTCGACAAAGGTAAAAAGTTGACGATATCGGGAGAAGTAAGTTAATTGCAAAAAAAAACAATTATTAATTTAATTGCCGGTATTTATTAATATATTTTTTTAGGCTTTTGGTGTTGGCGCATTTGAATATGATGATGAGACGATTTATAATAATGATGACATGACGCAATATGATTTTGAGCTTCATTCAGGAATTGAAGATCCTAAGCCGCAACCTAAAAGTAACATTTTTTTAATTTATCATATTTTTAAAGCGTAAATTTTAAATGTTTTATTGAAACTGGTGTAGGTTGGGAAAAGAAATTAAATATCAGTTATATTGGCAAAGAGTTAGAAGGATTTCATATTTCATGTAAACCGCTGTCATCCAAGAAATTGTATTCTCCACCGTTTGTTCCAAAAGGTTTCCAACCTGTTCATAAAGTAAACAAACCTTCAGGAAGTATTCCCGAGGCGCCTGCTCACAAGGACTCCAATAACCATCAGTTAACGGCGTTGACTCGTGCAGCTACGATTGGAGAATTGGACCCTATGAGTAAAGCATTATTTTTTAAAAGAAGTTGTCGTAAATAATAATCTTTCATTTTTTAGCTTCCGTATTTGAACTTTTGAAGCCTGAAGACAAAATTCGATTACAGAATATAAAGCAAAATAAAATTAATGTACAAACTGTTACCAAAGAAACTGCTGTAAAAAGAGATGAAAAGATATCTTCAAAAGTTGAAAAGAATAAAATTTTACATGTTCAGCCTCCTCCTGTTGCACCTTCTATAAAGAAACAACCGTTGGGAGCTTTTAGACCTTTTTCAAATTGCGAAGAGAAGCAAAAAAGATACGAATTGTTCCTTCATTTTCGAGAGAAAAAAGATGAGAGTAAGTATTTTTTTAAAATGCACGAAATTAATTTTGCAAAGTATTATTTGAAAATTAATATTGAAGGGGAAACAATGAAAGTTTCAATTATTAAATGGTTTTATAGAAGAATTTTTGAAGTTCCTGCCACCTAATTTTACCGAATGGGAGAGGCAACGGGAAATGGAAGAGTTTCAAAAAGCAGCTGATTTATTCAAACCTATGGCTAATAGCATGGCTTCTAGATTTGTCTCATCTACTCATTCTCTGGAAGAATCAAGATCGGACGGAACTGTAAATACTTACTAAGTTATTACCGGTATTATAATGTGCTTGGAATTTCTCTTTTGGTATCGAACCTAGTTAATAGTCTAACTAAAACATAAACTCAATTGCTCTTTCGTAGCTTCTGTAACATTTTGCTATGCCAGTACTAAATGTGTATAATAATGCAGTACTGTACCTGTGTTTTGTTATTTTTTGCTACAATTGGAATAATTGTATTTATAATATGCGAACGTAGATTGTTCCTCCTGAAGGCTTGTCAAAACCAGTAATTACAGTTGGAGTAAGAAGGGAGAAAATTGAATGGCATCCAGATCCAGTTCTATGCAAGAGATTTAATATACCTAATCCTTACCCAGAGTAAGCTTATTTTTTTCCGGTATTTTTTACCGGTATTTATTTTTGTGTTTTTTTTTTTTAATTGTTAGTTCTAAGCTAATTGGAGTTCCTAAAGATACGAAGAAGGATAAATTTTCGATTTTTGATTTTTTTACTGTTCCCGAAAAAGTAAACATTGAGACAAATGAACCCAAAGATGTCGACGTCGAAACCATAATAATTGGTATGCTTCAGCTTACATTTTATGTGTTTCTTAAGTAAATATTGATAATTTTGTTAAAATAGAACCGAACAGTGAAGTGAAAGACGAGAAACAAAAACCTAAATTATCAAGTTTATTTGAAGGATTAGATCAAAAGCCGATTCCTACTTTTACAGTGCCTTCAATGACTGATCCAGAAGTTGAGGTTTTAATTTTTTTAAAAATAAAATATAATTATTTTTTTGCTTTGCTAGTTAGATAATTATTTATGCTTTTTGAACTTATTTTACAGGAAGTTATGGATACGAGCGATGTTGAGGAAGAAGCGGAATCTCTTCCGCGACCATCAATAGATTTATTTAAATCAATTTTTGCTGACTCAGACTCGGATGATTCAGATCCTTTACCAGAATCTTCTTCTGTTTCAGCCGCGTCATCTAATCAACCGAATGAACAACAAACTAAAGCATTTTCTCTAACCGATATTTTACCAAAGAACATGTTCGCGTCTTCTCAAACAGCCAGCAGTTCAGATTTCAAAGTGGAACGTAAGGCTGGCGGCCTGTTTGCCAATCTCGATTTATTCAAATCTCCAACTCTGCCTATCAACAAATTAGAAAGCTCCAAAAAATTGACAAGCGTAGCAGTGAAAATATCAACAGAATGTGAATCTAAAAGTTATGGGCCTACGCTACCTCCCGCTCGAGTGTCAAATCTTGAATCCTCTTCGAAGGACGAAAAAAAGCACAAGCAACGCAAAAAGAAAAAGGTTCCACATTGTAATAATTATTTTATTCAATTTTAATAAGGTTGATACGAATTTTTAGAAAGAGAAACATCATAGTAAAAAACATAAACATAGAAGGAAATCAAGTGACGATGACGACTCTGAAAGTGATGAGGAAGATCGAATGAAAACGAAATTAATGGATAAACAAATTGCTAACAAGTAATCTTTAAATTACATCTCTTTATAACTAGAACACTAAATTACACTAAAAGGAAATTCATCATGCTAAGTTTTAAAACTAATAAATTATTAGTGCTTTTGAATAATAATACTTACCGGTATATTGTTATTATTAGTTCCATTACCATAATAATTACTATAATTACCCTAATAATAATTATTATAGTTAAGTAGAAATACTTACATTAACTTTTTTGTTTATTTTTAGATTACGAAATTTGATGAAAGCAAAACGATAATATTCAACATATTAAATGTACATGTAAGTTGAAAACTGTTTATTTTAATAAAATTACAAAATGTTACATGATGATTGAGACCAGTCCCAGAGTGGGCAACATGGTTCCTTTTCCAATTTTATATCTAAGTTGTACGTTTCAATAAGTTTCAATAGAAAACTTCTATCTCTGTTAGGATCCAAACCTAGCGCCATTATACTTTCGTTTAGTATTATTTTTTCCGAAGAATTAGACGCATCTAAAAGACCTCGAAATAGCTGATTGTTCAACTTAGTAAAAAACCTATTAAAAAAAAACAATATTAATTTTATATCTTAGAAAATTTGGCAAATTTTATTTTAAAATAGTACTGCCCTCCTCAGTTTTTCTAATAGAAAAATATATTTTCTAAAAGAAAACACATACAGTAGGTAGAATAGCTGACGATGCGAACTACAGATACTGTGAAAATAGCCTGAAAGACTTTTTACCAGGTGGCAGTTGCGCATATTTGTGGATAATTATAATAATTATTGTTTGTGAGGAGTACAGTGTATCTTATCTTATATTTTGGATGATGGGTAAAGAAGACGGTCCTTACTTTGTAAAAACTGCGTGTTCATTTGGCGTTGTACTCAATTTGTAAGTAGATTCCCTATTTAAAAATTAAATACTTTGGTTATAAACTGTGTAATCAGCCATTATCTTTAACTTTATCTAACATTAGTTTATATTTTAAAGTGTTGAATCGTGCTCGGTCGAATGGCGTGACAGTCAAAATCTGATTTAATTCTTCGTCCCTAATAGAGACAACCGAGTTTGTTACATGAACATCACTGAAACGGTGCTTGGTTTCCAGAATTTTATCCGTAGTACCTAAATTATATTTATAAATTGTCACCATTATAATAAATGATAAAATAGAGATTTACATGCGATGTAGAAATCTGTAGATTCGACCGTTTCAATATCCGCTACATTAATGTAAAAAAATACGTTGGGACGTGGCATTGAACTTAGTTCGGGAATACTGCAAAACGAAATGCAATTGGCACAATAGACTACAAATATACATTCAAAAATTAAATGATTAATGATTTGATAATTTCCATCTATTTTTCACTCACCTTTCTGGCAGGCAATTTGCACAGGCGCTTGAGAAAAAATCAAAATCCGCTTTCGCAAAAGTATACTCTTCCACAGCAAAAACACTTGCTCGTTTAGTTCATTTACAAATTGAGAATAAATATCATCTATATAAAAGGTGAACTAAAAAAAAATCACATTAGATCCACTTTGTTAGTAAAATTAAAAGATTTTTGAGGTAGCATATTTAATTTGATTACGGCATACATTATTAATGCACGTTAGTTTATTGATTTAGAGAATATTGATTTACTTGATTAGTTGGTCCAATGGATAACGCTGAAGGGAAATGTGAAATGGAAGTTATTTTATATTCATCATAAAATCTTAGAAGGCCATCATAATCTCCCGGCTTCTCAATTAGGCAACTTTAATATAAAAATGTTAGAATAAAAGTATTAAAATAAACAACACAATAATAATAAATTAAGAGAAAAAATGCCAAAGCTTTATTCCTTGATTTATAATTACTACTAAGCGTGGAAAAATTAAACTAAAAAAAAGTGCCAAATAAATCAAATTTCAGTTTTGGCATTTTTTTGGTTCCATGTGTCAATCTGAACAAGCTCAAAATATATTTAATTGGAAGAAATATTTTTGCATTCACTACACCCTCACTGCGAAAGAATTTTTTGGCTTGTACTTGTTAATGACAAGTACATTTTTTCATAATTATCTCCTATAAAATTTCATTCATAACAACTGAAAAAGTGGATTAATGAATTTTTTTTCATAAAAATAATATTATACGAGTGCACGGACGACTAATGAGAAAAATGTATCAGTAATAAAATATAATTTAAATTTGTCAATTGATATAATAATGTTTTCAAATATAGTTTTTTTAATTTTTAGAATTGAATTTGTTCAATGGCAATTGCCTTTGGTACCGACATTCATGGGGATAAATTTAATATCGTTATACTTTAATGACTTTTTAAGTAATATGATATAAATTAAATATTTAACAAATAAAAATTGTGTGTGGTTTAACTAACAAACAAACCTTATTTGAGCCTTCAAGAAGAGTCGGTACATATTAATGTTCTTAGATGAAGCAACGAGTACACCCACTGACTTCATCCGTACTCCTCGTTCAATCTCACTGTCTACCCGAATATTTTTAAAACACGACAGACCAATAAGCTTACCCTTCCGAAAATATCTACAAATTATAATGACATATTGTTATTATGTAGGCATATAACTTATCTTTGAAATTGCCATTTTTTAATACACCAAATCCTTGTTAACGTTATGTGAGCCGCTAGTCATGGCTTTAAATTCAATTCCCTCTAAATCCATGCCGTTTGGAACTGACCACTCTATCAAATTACCTACAAAAAGATCGGTTTTACAAATTACACATTTAATCAGAAAAATTTAGTTACAATAACTAGATAATTATATTTTACGTTGTAGGTCTACGTACCTGCGCGAGTGTCAAACGCCACAACAAAAACACAGACGAGGTCGAAGGAGTTAGGTGAATCTAGCTGTTCGGAGTTTTCAAATGTTTCTTCATCATCAGAAAGATTTGTACCGGAGATTCTTTCATATTTGTTGGTTCCAAATAACTGTCCATAGAAGTTTTCCCATAAACTAGCCATTATTGCACCATTTGTAGTGTGCAGTTAGAATTTCTGATTTTTAATTGATTTTATCTTATCACCCAGCTTGTCAAATTCACAATAAAAAAAATATTAAAATTACCTGATAAATAATTTTTTATTGACTAGTTAACTACCAATTTTTTAACTTTTACGCCTTCATTGATGGCCATCTTCACCGTTACCATAACAACAGACTTATTTCGTCATAGAGTAAATCTAGGTTAAATCTTTGGGTTAAATCAGCATTGTTAACCTTGCAATTTCCGGTGAATCGCAACTCTGTACTTATTTTGCCCTCTGGCGTAAATCTTTTTTTGACACCTGGACCAGGAAACGCAAAAATGGCAGATAACGTTGAAGCCGAAGAAAAACTTAGTAAGAAGTAAGTATATAGACCATATAAATAATTATTATTGTATAATAAGATTTATTGTTTGATCTAATTTGATCACATTTTTTGAAATTTTGAAGATTATGCATTTTTGCAATAATTTTATAACTGGCACGCCGGTTCGCTATCTAGCAAAGCTGTTGCCAGCCACGTGGTTTATTTAGATTTCATTCAAACTATTATAATTTCATATCAAAAGTTTTAATTTGTTTTTTGATATTTCACCATTTTGAAGTATATTTATTTTGTATAATACAGTTATTTACGTTGCATAAATTGCAGGTGATGGATGACGTAATAACAATGTAATCATGTTGCAATGCATTAAAATCATTCTGTCTTTATGGTAATATTAAGTAAATAAGGTATTACTTTAAAGTAGAAGAAATGCTTCTGCAAAGACTCTCAATGTCGCTGTTGCGAAGGAGTAGTAGCGGTTTAGTTATCTCAAATTCATTTTGTTCGTCACCACCTCCAAAGGTCTTGAAACCACGGTTAGTTTTCTAGCAAAATGTGATCAAATTAGAATAGATTTCAGTAGATTTTATTTTCATTTATTAAATACAATGTTTGATTAATTTGTAGTGAGTTAAAGAGAAGACAAAAGGCTCAGCAAAAGTTAATTGAAAAGAAAGAGAAAGAACAGCAAAATCAAAAAGCTGAATCTAATAAAGTAAAAAAGAATGAGGGATCGAGTACTATCGTAGACGACGAGGAATTAGATGAAAATGTAAATTATTTACAGTTAGTCAATATGTTAATAATTTTCTTATTAGAATTTTTAAATTTTTTGCAGGAGTTCTTTAAGTATAGAACGGCTGCGATTGCTCAGATGAGAGCAGAGAATGAAGAACCGTATCCACACAAGTTTCATGTTTCTATCTCACTGGCTGCATTTATCGATAAATATCAACACTTGAAAGATGAAGAAACGCTAGACGAAATAGTCAGCGTTTCTGGTAAGATTGTTTATTAGTTACTGGTTGTGTGTTTTTTTTACTAATAAAAGTTGCATGTGAATTATAGGTAGAGTACACGCAAAACGAAGTTCAGGAATCAAACTAATATTTTATGATCTAAGAGGAGAAGGAGTAAAACTTCAAGTCATGGCTAATGCAAAGTAAGAATTATTATAAAAATACATTTGTTTTAGAATAAGTAAATTTTCGTTTTAAATATTCACAAATAAGATTATTATATTTATTTTATTATGACAAAACAGTAACTGCCATACTGTAATTACAGTATTTGCTGAAACTTACAGTAATTGTTTTGCTTAGGTTCTTTGAAGGTGGAGATTTTGCTAAGGTAAATAGCAAATTGAAAAGAGGCGATATAATCGGTTGCAAAGGGCATCCAGGTGGAGTTACATTATTGTTTTTTTTTTTACAGAAAATTTTTAATTTTGCTTTCTAATTTTTGCAATAGGGCGAACAAAGAAAGGAGAACTAAGTATTATTCCAACTGAGCTTCAGCTACTTACCCCTTGCTTGCATATGCTTCCTCATTTACATTTTGGACTTAAAGATAAAGTACTATTCATTTAAAATAATGTAATTTTTTTTTTTTTTATAAAAAAAATTGTGGTTTGATACAGGAAACGAGATTTCGCCAAAGATATTTAGATTTAATAATGAACGATTTTGTACGTAAAACATTTATAACAAGAGCTAAAATTATTCACTACGTTAGACGTTTCTTCGATAATTTGGGATTTTTAGAAGTATGAATTAAATTGTATTATTGTATGTCAAGAAATAGTTTTTAATTTCACTAAATTAATGGTGTTAGGTGGAAACTCCATTGATGAATATGATCCCGGGTGGCGCTACTGCCAAACCGTTTATTACTCATCATAACGAATTAAATATGGATCTGTATATGCGCGTCGCTCCAGAACTATTTCTCAAGGTTTTTATTTTACATTTTCTAAATTGTTTCATTTTTTAAAATTATTTTCGGCTTGATTTAGATGTTAGTAGTTGGTGGAATTGACCGAGTCTATGAGATTGGAAGAAATTTTAGAAATGAAGGCATCGATCTTACTCACAATCCAGAATTTACTATGTGTGAATTTTATATGGCTTACGCTGATTATAACGACATTATGGAATTGACGGAAAAAATGCTTTCTGGTTGGTTGATTTTAATAAATTCATTAATATAAATACTAAATTTACTTAATTTATTTGTACTCAGGCTTAGTTCAACACTTAACTGGCAGTTATAAAATTCAGTATCATCCAGATGGTCCAGAAGGTGAAGCTGTAGAGATTGACTTTACACCTCCTTTTAAGAGGCTTCGGATGATTTCAGATTTAGAAGTAGCCCTGGGGGTAAAGTTACCTCCTCCAGCTCAACTTGATACACCAGGTACTAAGACTTATTAAAATTCCAGAGTTATTTTTTTAAAGGTGATTTTAAATAAATGTAGAGTCCAGACAGATATTATTGGACTTGTGCGTTAAACATAAAATCGAATGTCCTCCACCGTTAACAACTGCTAGGCTTATTGACAAGGTTTGATTTTATATACTGTACAGATCATTAGTTTTATAATAGAATATAAATTTAGCTTATTCTAATTTTTAAATATTTAGGTAATTAGTAACGTAATTACAATATTACAGTGTATTTAAATCTGAACTTTTTAAACATGTGAAGATTATTTTTTTTAATTTGATAGTTGGTTGGTGAATTTCTGGAAGTGAACTGCTTGAATCCAACTTTTATAATTGACCATCCTGTGGTGATGAGTCCATTAGCTAAATGGCACCGCTCTTGTCCTGGACTCACCGAGCGCTTCGAACTTTTTGTGATGAAGCGCGAACTTTGTAATGCTTATACTGAATTGAACGATCCTTTAATTCAGCGACAGAGGTTTGAGGAACAAGCAAAGGTATAATAATGAGCCTTAAAAGTAAATATGAAAAGAAAAACCATTTACTGTATTTAAAACTTATAGGCTAAAGCGGCAGGTGATGATGAAGCTCAAGTAGTGGACGAGAATTTCTGTTGTGCCTTGGAGTATGGTCTACCGCCAACAGGAGGCTTTGGCATGGGAATAGATAGGCTCACAATGCTTCTCTCGGATTTCAATAACATTAAGGTTTATTCAATTTATTTTTTTTTTAAATTGTACAACATTGTTGTACAAAACCAAAAATTAACCAACAATTGAATATTACTTAATATTACTTTTGCGATTAATACAAATTAATATAAATTTTTTTTAGTTCTGTATTAAAATTTTAAATTGTAAATTTCAGGAAGTTTTATTGTTTCCTGCGATGAAGCCAGATGATCCCAATAAACCAAAGGAAGAAATTGTTGAACCCACTAAATAATGAGAATTCTTTTTTTAAGTAGACAAGGTTTTACTTTTTAATTTATAATGTGTGAATTTAATAATTCGAGAAAATTAAAACTCTTTGAAAATTAATTAGATTTTATTAACTTTTTGCGTTACCATAGAAAAGGTGTAGAGTTATCTGAAAAGACTTTTGTAATTTTAAGTTTGAATGAAATCTTCTTCCTTAGGGCATTCTTCTTCGGCTATCACGGAACTGTAATGTTCACCTAGTCCATACATGTGGCGGTGATAACTATTTAAAATGTAACTAAAATGTAATTTATTAAAAAATAATGCAATAATTATTTTTTTATACATTAGTACGAGTTTTGGGCCGTTTTTGTATTCTTCCCCTATAATTAGAGGAAGACCTTCCGCCTGAACTACTTCAATTGTAAGTTGTAAAACGTGAGTTAAGGCTTGAAGCTAAAAGAAATTGAGATTTTTTTAAAATTAAAGTGGAACATGTTTTTTTTTTTTTTTTACAAATTTACTTCAGGTTGCCCACCCCATGTAGAGGTTTTTTCAGTATCATCGCAATATTTCCCATATTTCTCTAGTAATTATTTCAAATTACAAAATCTAAATATAACCAAGTAATTTCAACAAAAACTTTATTTTTACCTTCATCCATCAAATCCCCAGTATCCTGATCACATAAAAATGGCAAAAACATGTGAGAGTTATTCCTCATGTATGTGGCAATTTGGTTTCGTAAACTTAATGTTGAAATCTACACATTACAATACAATGTATAAAAATTATTAAACTACCGGTAGTATATATAGCCAAATATTTTAAATAATAATTATTATTGCCATGGTTTTTCAGAAACCACAGTACAGTATAATTACATGTATACAAAATTAAATTGGGCATGGAATACTTAAAAATAATTTAACTTAGGGAATTTACTTCTCGTCCTAATGAACGCAGTTGGTGAACAATAGCAGCGTATAAACTGAAAATTGTTAATTTATAGTTTTAAATTATGTAGTACAAGAAATTGTAATCAGCACTTGCCAGTCTCCATTTGATGGAACCTTTAAAATTAAATTCCATTTTTATTACAATTTCAATATTTGTGAAACTTATTTTTACCTCATAAATAGCTAACGATCTTTCTTTCAAAATACTTTTAATTTTCTGCTGCTCAATATGTCGAGATCCACTTAAATTTTCTTGATCCTGTTCAACTATTCTTTGTTCTCTTTCGCTATCTTTAGCAGCTTTTTTATCCTTTAAACAATTAAATCGTTAGTATAAATTTTATATTAAAACAAGGAGTTATAATATTATGCTAAGATAAAATTTGTTGATTTACTCTTCGTTTTTGAGCTTTAGATAATCTGCCACCCTTTTTCGCATACTCTGCACCGTTACAAAGGGACTCCATTCCTTCATTAAGTTCTTCAACCTGCATGCATTTATTATTGTAATCGCATATTTCTTATAGAGTGTTACATTATTCAATTTAGAATTTCATTACTTCTTCTGAACAGTCGGGGTACCCAACCTTTTCAATTTCATCTTCATGGATGGCGTCTAATTCCGCTTGTAATTTCGCCAATTGATCAATAAATTCCTTTTTCTTTCTATCCCCTTTGGAACCGCTTTTCTTTAAAGCCATTATCCTAGCTGAGCACCAAATTACATGAGTCTCAATTTTATCAGTACATGTACAGTGTTTTTTTAATTCAATGTACAGTACCTTGTAATTCTTTTCTGTGTTTTTTCTGGTTGTCATTCATTTTGCAATTTCTGCAAACAACACTCCACAAAATTATAGTTTTTAATTCATTCAGTTAATAAAACCAATTGTTAATTAATCTTATTTTTTTTAATTTGTGGTCTCATTACAATTACAGTATTAATTTTATTTTGCCAAAATT
The DNA here is from genome assembly GCA_034692225.1 of Polydesmus complanatus. Lineage (NCBI taxonomy): Eukaryota > Metazoa > Arthropoda > Diplopoda > Polydesmida > Polydesmidae > Polydesmus > Polydesmus complanatus. The sequence continues at coordinate 14,527 of JAQGAZ010000725.1, forward strand.
ATGTGACTCTATTGTGGTCCCTATGCCATGAAGACGTTCTTGCTATGCCTATGCTTAGCTTAGCAAGTTAGCCACAAGGCGACTACCGCGCCGCTATTGATAATCATTTGAACGACGGCAGCTACCGGTAGGTGGGTTGATTGGGTGTCACATGATTGTGATGAAAAGTGTCAGCTTTTGGTTCAGGTTAATTAATTGAAAAACGCAAGATTAAAAAATGGTAAATATTCTGAATTATAAAATGTGACCTACACAATTAGCTGTTTTAGCTATCGTAAATTTTGTAACTCTTTTAATTTATAAATATCTGGTTGTGTATTAATGCACTTGGCGGCTTGAGCTATCTGGCCGACCTAGCAGCATTACCATTATTAAAAATTAAATAAAGTCGCTGTATTTGTTTTGATTTTTAGCATGGAAGATTAAAAGTAAAAACAACTGCAGAACAAGAAGCTGAAAAGAAAAAAGAACGACAAAAGAAGTTATTGTTATTTAATGCAGGAGTGGCAAAAGCAGTTTTAAAGGTGAAAAGCTTTTTCATCAATTATTTTAATTTTATTATAATTACTACCGGTATAATATTATTAGCGAAATGAAAAACAATTTGACGATGAAGCTTTGGAGGTTACGTCTCAATTGTTGCATGCAAATCCCGATTTCTACACAATGTGGAATCTTCGTAAAGAAATTATCATCAATCTGAAAAACATAAAGTAAGTTTTTAAAATGTAATGCTGTTGTAAACTAATACTATAGCCCATATTAGTTTACAGTAATAATGAAATGATTGGGACAGAATTTATATATTTTACAAATTAATTAAAATTTTTAATTATTTTATTTAAATGTAAAGGACGGATGAAGAGTTCAACAAGATTATCGCGAAAGATATAGATTTTACTGAACAATGTTTGAGAGTCAACCCGAAATCTTACGGCAGTTGGTTTCATCGCTTTTGGATTTTACGAAAAATGCTTCAACCAAATTGGGAAAAAGAATTGCAACTATGCAATCGATATTTGGAACTTGACGAACGAAATTGTAATTTTTTAATTATTGAATTTCATTTTATATGAAATAATAATCAGTTTTATTTGCTTAATGTTTTGCAACAGTTCATTGCTGGGATTACAGGTTTTTAATTGTTAAATATTGTCAGGTGACAGCAGAAGATGAATTACGATTCAGCGATTTAAAAATATCTTCAAATTTTTCCAACTATTCATCGTGGCATTATCGAAGTAAATTACTTCCAGTCATTTTTCCAGATCCAGATAAAAAGCGGTCGTTAGATGAAGGAAAGCTTATGCAAGGTTTCACTGATGACGAATTTAAATTGTTAAATTTAAATTCTTGTTTTTAATCTCTTATTAAAATATAGAGTTTGAATTGGTTCAAAACGCAGCATTTACAGATCCAGAAGACCAAAGTGTCTGGTTTTATCACCAATGGCTTTTAGGACAAGGTTTTATCTGTTTACAATGTTTATCTGTTTGTTAATTATTTATTACCGGTATTCTAATTTCAGGTAAACAACACAGATGCCTTAAGTATATTCATTCCGACCGTGAGCATTTGATATTAAGTTTCACTAACTTTATTTCGGTAATTTAGCATTGTTTTTATAACTTTATATTAAAATCCAAAAACAGAGTACTGATAGTAGTTGTGTGTTTGTGGGGTTTTTTTTTTTTTTTTGTAGTATGAAGAAGTAACCAAATCGGTTACTGTTTTGGTGAATGGAAAGGCCGAAACATTTGATTGGAAATCGCCCGTTAATTTTGAAAGAGTTTCCGCCATTTGGGTCTAAGTTTAAAAATATACTAATTATTAAAAATTAAAAAATATTAAAATGTTTTAATTCTTTAGTTTGCTAAACTTGAACAATATGATGAGCTTTTGGAAGTGTGTGTGAAGTTCGACCCTGCCGAGGATAATGAGAAAGTCGTTCAATTATCTTTAGTTCTTAATGAAGAAGAAAAGGAAAAATTAACTTCGTTTGCAACGGATTATTATCTTTTCAACAAAATACCGTTGACTAGTGAGACACTTTCTGTTCTTCAACATGAACTAGAATCTGTCAATCAATTATTGGATTTGGAACCAAACAGCAAGTGTAAGTTGGTTTCTACTTAGAAATTACTATTTTGCATTTTTTAAAAAATAAAGATTAATTAATAATAACTTTGAGTTTATTAATGCAGGGCCTTTACTTATAAGTGCTTTACTGATGAAGTGTTTGGATTATGAAAAATATAAGGACAAGATATTTGAACATTTTGAAAAATTGAGTCATGTGGATCCACTGCGTTTAGGATATTACCAAGACTTAAGTAAACTATTTATTAGATTTTTTTTTACATTATAGTTTTGTATTCATTGAATTGTATGTTAGGGAGCAAGTATATCTTGGAATTTTTATGTGAAACTTCAAACGAAACTATAAAAGATTTAGAATTAACAAATTCTAAGCTCACTAAACTTTATCACATGGAATACTTTTTTTACATAAAAAAAATTAATCTATCCAACAATTTTCTCGTAAACGTGTTTGGAATTAATTTATTATTTTGTTTGGAGGAACTTAATTTAGACTTTAATGACATCACATCCTGTAATGGTTTAGAAGAAATGATATATTTGCGATCACTGTCCATCAAAAACAACAGTAACTATACTATAAATTATTTAATATTTTAAAAAAAAATATTTTATATACGATGTATTTAATTATTTAGAAATTTGTCAGTTGGAATCATTTTCACCTCTTATCAAGTGTGGTAAGCTATTAAATTTGGATGTAAGGAACAATGAAGTTTGCAAGAATTCCCAATGCGAAATCTTTATAAAATCAATTTTACCTAACTTAAAAGTTTTGAATGGAAATAATATTTAAAATTTTTTTTTTTCTCGAAGAGCAAATTTTTTTTACTACATCTGTATTCTAATTAAATATTAATGTTTGCAATTATTATGATTTTGGCTACATTTATCTAGCGCCCAAATACAAGATCCGCAATAATTTACTCACTGGTAGGACCTATAGTGTATTTCAAGGTTCATTATTTTTCAAGTGGAATGAGAATAAGCGTTGCTGCTGAACTAGATTTTTAATCGTTAGCTTTAACATTTTTAGAGACATTTTATCCAGGGACCATTTTGCATGGTATATTTTTGTCAAGAATATTTTATCTAGGGTGGGACGACAAGTTCATTAATAGTTTATAGGCCTACAGTTTTTGTTTTCGAAAGAAAAAGTAAATTGCTGAAAATTATATATTAATTTTGAGCAATTTACTTTTATTATTATTATATTAAGATATAATAATATTACAGTATTAACTGTACATTATGTTTTTCTATGTTCGAAAATTGATTGTTAATACGCTCGGTACTGAACCGTGACCAGTTCCACCACTCGCATTTGAAATATTGTGTTCTTTTAAATCATAAATTACTCATTTTTTATTAAAAAAAAATATATATACCGGTAGTAAATGTACTGTATAATAATAATATTTGCCACTACAGTACATGTATTTAAACTTGTGGCGAGACATTGGAATCAGATGACGTCATGGGTATGTGAATCAGGTTAGAACGTGTAATACAGCCTTTTTACAGGAAGTGGCAAAAGGGGTCACTTTGCATTTGATTCAGATTGAATGGTGACCCCATTTGTAACTTCCTGTGCTGACGAAATACCCGTAGACGAATAATCCGCATCCCTTGGCGTACGTGATTTGTGTCAAGTTTGTGAACTGTCAGTCTGAAGTTGGAACTTTTAGAAGCGTGTGTCAACTGATGTGGTGTAATGTTTGTATTTCTTTATCAATATATTATTATATTGGCGTGTTAAATGTTTTGAATTTTAAATGATATAATGACTCAGTGTAACTACGAGTTTGCAGTTGAAGCCATTACGGTAAAGTTAATTTTTAAAACTTATTTCTTTGTTTGGTATTACATGTTAATGGCCGCGGCATGTTTGTTTTGAATAGGCCACCAGCCCTGTGACATTTACAGCAATTAAATCTTCAAACCTATGTCAAATTGGGGATTTGGTTAAAAACAATTACACTTATGAAGATTTAGAAAAAGATGTTACCTCTTATTACCTTAATTGGTCACAGGAATTTCCTCCGCATTACTTAAAATTAAAGAAAGGGGATGTAAGACAATTATTACAGTGTAGTCACTTTTAATATTTTACTTCAATAATTAGTTATTGCCTATTTTTTTTTTTTTTTAGCTTGTTGCAGTTAATCATTCTAATGTATGGTTTCGTGCTCAAATTAAAGATCTGTTTGAGACTTCGCGATCTCGTGAAGCAAATGTCATTTTAGTTGACCATGCGGATGAAATTCGAATTTCAATTCAAAAGTAAGTCTTAATTATTTTTAATGATTGTGTATGATATTATTTCTTATGGGTATTTCATTCATATTTTTGGTTTATTGTACATAAGATGATTGAAAAAACAATTCGATTTGAGGCAAGTTTTTGTGTAGCCTAACATTATATATGGTCGGATTTTGCTAAATCGAAAGGGCATTTTAATTTAAATAAATAATTCATTAAACTAGCGATAGGGACAGTAACTGTTATTCGGTAATAATATTTATTATTTTTATTTATAATTCTTGTGGCTAAGTTTATCTGGCTAAATTGTATGGCCCCTTACCGCCCTCGATCGGCACCATCATGGTTGACCATAATTATAATAATTATGCACGAATTTCGAATTTTCGTGAACAGTGGCGTACTATTTTTAACAGTTGTGAATGATCATAATATTTATTAATTATTGTGAGTGGAAGAAGGTAATTAGTATATCATTTCATTCACATTTCTTGTTTATAGCGGAGTTAAAAAAATTTTGATTTCACGTAATGTTAAGCAGCCAAGTTTTTCGATTGAAAACGAAACTCTTAATTAAAAAATATCTCTAAATTTTAATGGACTTGCGGATCGAGGAAGGTTTATTGCAAGTACACGTAATTAGGAAATTTTTACTTAACTATAATATAATCTGGCTAAGAAAAAAAAAAAAGGCGGAGGCGCAAAACTTATTGCACAAATCCCAAACCACAGGATCTTTTACCTATTCTAATTATTACATTCCATTGTTCATAAAATCTTTTAAATTTGAAGAATAATTATAATTTTTTTGCTAATTTTGCATTTATAATTTATAAAATAATATTAAAGCATTTTTTAAATTCTAGATTGCGAGTACTCGACGAAGAGTTTACAAAATATAATAAACGCACTGTGAATTTGATTTTGGAAAATTTAGTTCCAAATTCTCTGAATTATAATTTCACAAATGACTTAAAAGTCGAATTTCAGTAAGAAACTACATATTCTAAAAAGTATTCTTTTGAGTCTTTATTAATTTTTTTTTAGGCAAAGTTTTAATTGGGATGATCACGCAATAGTTTTTGTTCGAAAGATGATTACTGGTATGATCTGACTGAACTTTAGTAGAATATTTCAACAATATTTGATTACTTTAATTAAATGATTTGTATGTAGAACATTGCAATTTTATGTTCAAGACGTCTGAAGTGCTTCCTAATGGTGGTCATTTAGGAAAATTGTCCATGACAAGAATTGGCGATCGCTATACCCATCTTCTCAACGACATGCTCATTTTGGAAAAATACGCCGTTGTGGCTCGCCCTACAACAGGTTTTTATTATTATTATTTACTTTTTGTTAGTTTGCTCTTGTTACACGTTTTTTTTTTTTGGCATGTTACTTATACTGTATAATATACATGCATTATTATTAGCATATGCGAATACAAAAGCGGATTCGGATTTTAAAGACTTCAGAAAAATGAGGGATAATTACTCTAACAAATCTCCTGCAGCAAATACTAGGCCTACTTCGTTTTCGGCATATGCTGAGGTTGCAGCTTCTTCAAGTCCTTATTCACGTTCAGAATTGTTAGATCAAGATAGTTTTAGAAGACGAAATGTTTTTGAGCAAGACGTCCAGGCCATGGAACCTGAAGTTAAAAGTCCAATTGGCCGATCTCGATTGATGCTGAATAAGGCAAATCTTCCTTCAATGAATTTCAGGGAAGATGATTCAGTTGTCGGCAAAGTTAGGCCACGCAGTGGACGAAAATTTGAGCAAGAATTTAGGAGTTGCCAAAAGGTTGATATGGGTATACCAAGCCCTCTAGGAATTCAAGATGAAATTCACAGGAGACCAGGGGACATGACAGCATCAACTATACCAAGTGCTGCACCGAGGGGTAGAGGTTACTTAAAATTGCACAAGGGGCTTCATGGCGAATCAACTAAATTTAATGATGTGAAAATGCTCAATTCCTCTCTTGAGCAGTTCAGCCTTGAATCAAATCCTGATTGTAACAAGTAGGCTAAGATCAAAATTTATTGTTTTGGTTTAATTATTAATATACTGTATTGATTTAAAAAAAATTAGAAGACGCAATGATCAAAATACTAATTCTTTAAGTGCATCTATTAAAGAAAAATCTTCGCTGGTTAAATCAAACTGTGAAGAAAAGTAAATAAAATATTTATTTCAAAATTTTCTTGTGATTAATAAATTATTAAATACTAATTTTTGATTAACATATTTAATAGATGTATGATGTCTCACTTGGATTTGCCCCCGGAGCAAGTCTCTGTTCTTGAAATACCACCTTCTACAGTAAACTTGTCTGCTCAAGAAAGGCTATTAATGTTTGGAAGTGACCCTCCAAGATGGATTTCCGAATTTAGTGATATTAGCATTGACAGTCTTCTAGTAAATGTAAGTGAAACTGTCTTATTAATCTTTCTTGTGAAAGGGAACTGACAAGTATATGTAGCCTACATGTAATTGAATAATTTATGAGATTTTGAAATTTTCTGTTACGCACTTTTTTTTGTTGAAATCTAATTTTTTTTCAAGAACTTGTCGCTTTGTCGTTGAATTAACTCTGTAGGTTAATTAGAACTTTATAGAAATTAGTGTCAATAATTATCTTATTTTATTCGTTAGGATATTATATTGATATAATAGGGAAAATGAGTGACAAAGTTCCCAATAGGCCACATCATAATTTGTTTACCGTATACAGTATTTTAAGTTTGAGTAGCGAAATTTTATCAAGAATGTTTTAAATTACACTATTAATGCATGCCCGTCAAAAGCGCTTAAATATACTTGTAAAATTCAGTTCATAATAATTTTAAGACTTAATTTGCAAATTCAACTTTTATTAAAACAAAAAAATCTATTTAAAACTTTCGTTCTAGAATTTAACCAAGAAGCTAAAAATTAGTCGCCCCAAGCTGTGTCAACAATATATGATACCATCTATCTTGAAATTGCGAGATGTAGCTTTGATTGGAGACCCTCACACTGGAAAGACGATGAGTTACCTTATTCCATTGATTTGTTGCCTTTTAGGACGCTTAGGAAATTTATTGTACGATTCTTTAAAGGATAAAGACGGGGTATTTATAAAGCAGTTTAACCACTCTTATGAATTGCATTTTTAAACGATTTATTCGTAGCCTTTGGTTTTAATATTGTGCTCGAATTGGAGATCCGTGGAATCGATCTATTATACTCTCACTCAAATTGCGTCTTTCAATAGACGGTCAAACTGCTCGATTACAATTCGGAAGCTACATGGTGGATTAAATGCCAAACAAATATCGGTAATTATTTTTAATATTTAGGATCGTATCGTATTTAATTGATTGGGTTTTAGGAGGAGTTAGGTGGAAATTATTCTATCTTAATAGCGACTCCAACTTCGTTTCTTCGTGAACTTGATCAAACTGGCGGATTCGTACGACTTTGTCATTTAGTTCTAGATGATGGAGACGCTTTATTGGATTTGTACAGAATCGAGGTACTTCAACTCTTATTATTAATTTAATCATATAGTTACTGCTGAGTACAATTTTATTATTAATTTATTTTTGTATAAACGTAACTGTTTCACCATGCCTTAACCACATACCAGTAATCATTAATTTAAATTATTTTGAGTTAACGCCTTTTTGTGTGTAATTTATTTCTTTGAGCAGTTCTGTTAGTTACATGGTTCGTGCAAGGTTTCACAGAATTAAGTAACATGTTTGTTATTTTGTTTTCTAAATTGTATCTCTGAATTGTTGCAGAAGATTTTATTGCGTTGGCAAAATTACTGTGTAATTGTACAGTAATATTACTTATTTTATATCTTAAACTCTTACTTTATAATTTCCAGGTTGATCGTATAACTCTGGGATATAATCGAGTAGGCAAAATGCACAATTCAACCTGCATTCCTCATCAGATAATATTAGTTAGTTGCAAATGGACGAAACAGATTCAATCTTACATCCAAAATCATATGAAAAAAGAACTTTTATTCTTGTCTTCGTTTTTCGAATCTTGGGTTTATTCAGGTGCTAGAACTTGTGTTCATCTCATGGAGCCTGGGGAAAAACAGCAGTTTTTAATTGGTAATTATGATGAAATGTTAATACCGATTTTTTGTTACATGTCAGATATTTTTTTTTATTTATAAATTAGATTTTATGCAACCGGTTATACGCAGCAAAGATCGCAAAATCGTAATTTGTTCTAATAAAGACGAAGAACTATCTCAAATATACAACATTATGCGCCGTTTATGCCCATCAACTATTCTGTGCAATTCTAAGATGAATGTTCATGAAATGAATGGTAAGATTAATTTTTCTTTAAAAAAATATTTGAAGATTATATAGTACAGTATTTAAAAAATTTGGTTTGTAAACTACTGTTGTTGATTGCGTTCTTGTGCAATTGTAAAATTTTCGTTTTTATAAGATTGTGGTGAAAAGAAAATCATCAATATTGATCGTAACTTAAGACATAAGTGACGGATGTCGAGATAACAATGCCTCCAAATTAAGTCTTTAAAATTAATGTTACCAGTATTTTTTTTCCGTCATCCACATTTTATTTTTAACTTAAAATATCTTCTATTTATTTTTCTTAACTAATCCGTTTTTTTTTTCTCTAACTACAATGTAGATATTCGGCAAATTTGGGCTAGGGAATGCAGTTTTACCGTTCTGGTGGTAGCTGATAATTGTCTTAAGGAACTTGCGATTTTCGACGCCGATTGGGTTATAAGTTACAACATTCCTTCGAAGACTCGGGAATATTTAGCTATTAGATTTATGTGCTTATTGAATCACGCCCTTCGGGTTAACGCTATTCAAAAGGCAAGCTTTTTTTGTTCTTGGAAATGCTGATGAAGTTTTAATCGTTGTTTTAAATAACTTATTGTCTTGTTTTATAGCCGGACGTAAAGATCTCTTCGAAGTGCGAAGTGCATTTGATGATTACTTCAAAGAACAATTTTCAGGCTCACGGATTGGTAAATCTGTTGCAGCGACTGGATGTGAAAGTTCCGGATAAGCTGAAAGCCTTGTGTTATGGATATTATGAAGGACAAGAAGTTGCAAAAATGAACCATCGTCCTTTGTGTTACAACATAAAATCTTATGGGCGTTGTTCTAATTCGCATTATTGCGGTGAAAGACATTTGCTGTTGGGGATTGAAGATGCCCCGCGGTTAGATTATCCTGTCGGCGCACTTGTCTTACTGAAGGTTACTTATGTGAAAGACGTAAATCAGTTCTATGGCCGGGTTCGAAAGGTTGGCAAAGATATTAATTCGTTGGTGAACTTTGAAGAAAATTTTGAAAAACTGGAGGCCGACTTGACTTATCACCTTTCTAAACCTAGTTCTCAAATTCCTGTGAAACCAGAATTGATTAAAATAGGCGACGTGGGTGCCGTGATGTTTAAAAATTCTTGGCAACGAGTTAAAGTTCTAAATAAGCCTGATGGCAAACACGCTTCCATTCCCGAAATTAAAGTTTTATATATTGACGAAGGAAGGGAGGCATATATCGATAACGCAATATTCTACGAAATACCAAAAGACTTGCAATACGAATCAAATTTGGTTGAAGTTATTTTGGCGAACATTCAACCTGATGATCGAGAACGAGAGTGGTTTGAAGGACAGGTGAAGGAGTTGAATAAAATGATAGTTCGGCAGGATGTGATGGGAATTGTGTCTTTGTCCATGGGGAATACTTTATGGCTAAATACAGTAAATGTTGTGGTCGAATCCGATTTGCAACGCTTGTGTCCACAGTTTAATGTAATTACTAAACTGAAGAAGGACAAAATTGCCGTCGAACACGAGAACCACATAGAGTGGCTCACGGAACTTTTCGGTTCAGTGTTTTCAATAAATCAAGTTGTAAAAGAAGATGAACCACTTAAGGACAATAGTAGAGAATGTGCGAACATTGACGAAGAAACAATTGGCGAAAATGTGAATGTTTGCAAATCGCACTTTGAATTACAATCTCCTAATTCTTATAACAAGCCGATGGAAACCGTATCTAGTCCCTCATTGCAAAAAGAGTTTATGAATCCTCCGAAAGTTATCTCGTCTGTTACAGTACCTAGTCCTTCATTACAAAAAGAGCTTAAAAATCCTCTGAAAGTTACCTTGAGCGTTAATCAACCAGAGAAAGTTTATGTTTCAAGTTTAGAAAATCCGCATTATTTCTGCGTTCAAAAAGTGGAAAATGTTAAAACGTGAGTTCATATTTTAATTTATTTTTAAAATTTGCCGGGATCTGTCCTTAAAATTATTAGAGTTGATTCTAAATACTCCGAGTATGAATTTGTAGCTGCATTATCTTGTTGCTTATTTTTTTGTTTATAATTAACGTATTTGTAGCTAGCTCACGAGTTGCGGTTCGATAGCAATTCGCTAGCCAAAAGAAATGTTCTGTAGTATAAAAATGAAACGTGCATTTAATTATTTTTTTCTTTTTGTAGTTTAACGAAGCTGGAAAACTCTTTATGGCGACATTTTAATGAAATGTCAAAGCCATCTTTGACGCAGGCAATTGACAAAGATATACCGTGCGCTGTGTTAGTACATCCAGCTTCAAACCAAATAAGGTTTGTTTGATGTTTAAATGTAATTGGAATGAAAAATTATGAAACAATTAATTATTTTATTTTTTACATTTTACACAGCTGTTACCGGGCTTTGTTGTATAAATTAAATGACGATAAAAAATCGTGTCGCGTAATTTTGGTAGACTACGGCAACACGGAAGAAATTTCTACTTCTGATGTGCGTCTACTTCCTAACAAATATCTTAAATTTCCTTTTCAAGCTATAGATTGCAAGCTACATGATGTTCAACCTGTTAAAGAAAATGAGGGTTGGACAGCTGAAGTTGGTGATCGGATGTGGCAACTCGGTCTTAACAACAACGGTTTGAAGAAAATAATGAGCGTGACTTTAATACAGGAAATTGATGGTCTCAATTTGGTAAAGTTGTACGACGATTCCAAAGATTTTCAATTAGATATAGCTCAACTTCTTCACAATGAAAACTTACTCAAATATAAGGTATAATTTAATGGAATACCAATTGGCTAATATTCTTTAAGGTCTTAAACTGGAGAATTAATGCGTTTAATGAAATGCTGTTACTCTGTAATGTATTGAAAAGTAGATTTAATTTCTTATAAAGTCAGAAAATTAATGTAGACGGTTTTTATTGTGCCTGTACGTTGCACAGTAAGTTTCTCCAGTTTAAATTTTATAAACTGTCATTTAAATTTGATATTTTTAAAATAACGATTTTATTGTTTTTCATTATTTTGTTAGGCTTGTTTGAAGCAGGAGGACTCCAAAAGTGATTTTAATTTAACGCCTAACAGGTACTTGTATCTCTTTATAGCTTAAAATATTTTGAAAGTTTTTATAATAGTATCGAATTACAACTCTTACATAAACCTATATTAGATTTGTAATTCAATATTAATGCATGAATTTAATTTTTTTTATTTCTAGCGTAAATCCAAAAATCGAATGGTCGGCTACTGACAAATCAATACGGTTGAAGTTTAACGTTCCTGGAATTGAAAAACATAATCTGAAAACCGAAATAAACAAAAATCGGTTGTTTTTTCACACTAATGTGGAGAACTGCTGTTACGAAGTGATATTGGATTTATTCGCTCCATTGAACTCCACAACCCTCAATGTCAAAGTGGATTCCTATTGCGCAATCTTAACTTGCGATAAAATGCGTAGTGAGAAATGGACTCACTTGTTAGAGAAAAAATTTAAAGTAATTAAGTTTGATATTGATTTCGAAAAAATTGCTTGAATCTTATGAATTTACAGCCACCTTGGTTAAAACCAGACTTGAGTGATAAATACTTAGACGTTAGTAGTGACGAAGAATCTATTTATCCTAACTGGTCCAATGATATGCGTCGAAGTAGGTTAATTTTTTTTTAAAAAATTAATTATCATTACATTGGTATACATTTTAGACAAAAAATCAGTAGTCTTTTCCGGAGGTGTAGCTGGGGGGCTCGAGGATAACGAGACAACATGCGAAGTATCCTCGGATTCAGAAAGCGAATGGTCTGAAGGCGACAACGTTTTCTCTTAAAAGTTAAAAAGTTCACTATATTTGTATCTTAACGTGAAAATATTTGCTCAATATTTTTTTCTTTTTAATTTTAAACGTTTTTATTTCGGCTCAAGCGTTTTTATTTTAATATGAAAAAATATAAAATTTATATTTACGAAGTTCATAATTTCTTAAAGCTCATAATAAGTTCTTAAAAGTTCTAACAAAATATAATTTCTTTTAAATAATTTTCTTCAAGAATTTCTTTCCCAAGGTTCAAAATATTGCAACTGAAGATGTTGAAAAATTTGTTGTTCATTGGATGCTCCGATGTGTTTTTGAGTGGAGTAGTCCCACAACCCATGACTAGTCAATCGCTTATTCTGCCGTTTTTTTGCGTAATTTCTAAGGCTACGGTTGAACATTTTGTTTCCAGTCCATCCTAATAAAGCATAAGCGTATTGAGAAGTCGGACACACGACCAAATCTACTCGAACCGCTTTCCATTTTCGAGAGGAATCTAATGAAGTTTTTCTCAAATTTTCATAAGAGAATGCGGACGGATGAGGATCTAAAGTAGTAAATAGTTCATTCGGTGGTAATTTAAGAATAAGTAAGGCTTGTTCGAAATGATCTAAAGTGGATTTAGCGTCGTGTTTATTCTCATTCGTTTTCTTTTTGTATGTATTGTGCAATATAAAGCTGGATTCGGAAAGTCTGGATAGTAGTTTAACCAAAAAGCCAACTTCTCGGCCTTCTATCGGGTGACTAAACAAAAAGTCCATGTCGTGTCCTGCTGGCTTCCCTCTTCGAAACCCCCCGGTAAGTGTAACTTCGATTTCATTATCAATTTGTTTGGCTTCCTGGCTAATGATTTTCTTCATTAGCTCAGCTTCTTTCAATTGAACAGCTGCTGTGAGGTCCTCGTAAAAGGCTAAACCAAAACTAATCCGATCCTCACCTTTTGAAGTAAAGGATTGATTATCTCTAAGATCATCCGCGCATTTCATTCCACTATCATATAATTTTTTAGCCGTTGTCGGACCGATACCATACACCCCGGTTAAACTTTTCATACTATTGAACCATTCACTATGTTTAATTTCTTCTACTTCGGTGGATCGATTGTCCTCTAAAATCTCTTTTATCACTCGCAAACCGTGAGGACCAATGTCGGGTACATTTTCAACTTCTTCTGCTCGTCTGATCTCGAATGGAAGCGATTTTAAAACCGAAATCGCCTTGTGAAATGCCAGAGCTCGACTGTAATCATGATCCAGTTCGTCATCACGCAGCTCCGCATGAAGAGCTAATATCCCCAATGCATCCACTAAACGACTATTCTTATGGTCTAACAAACACCTTCGCTGACATATGTAGTGAGGAATTTGGTTGGGAATTAATTTATTTGTACTTTGCGAAGTTGAGGCTTGATCCGAAGAAGATTTCTCGCGCCGTCGCGCATATTTCTTTAAAGAAATTTCATCTTTTATGGATTGTCCACTTTTCACGCTATCTATCAACCATTGGCAATCCAAAACTAAAATGTTTTCAGGTAATTCATGAAGATTTAAAGCTCGCATAACTTGCTCAACTGTTTCAAATTCGGTTAATATGTGAGTTACTTCCTTCGTAAAACTTTCCTTTACCACATACTTGTTCTTCTTGGCGCTTGATTGAAGAATTTGTAAGCGCTTTGGTTGAATTCTAGCTGGAACTATAAATAATACAACATCATTAAATAAATTTGACATTTTAAAATAGAGTTTTTCTCGAAAAAATATAACCGAAAATCTAATCGAAGATGAAGTTAAATCTAGGAGGCTTACGAGTTCTCATTTATATGATTCCACTCGTCAGTATCAATATTTTTATTAACGTTAAAACTGGAAAGATTTTGCCAGGCAAGTGGTAATATATCATTTTAATAAATTGTAATTCGACTTTGAATTCATTTCTAAAGCGTTCACGCCAACGAGTTCACTGTTTATAAGCGCGTATAATAACGCTATTATTAAATGTATCGTGAATATTTTGTCGGTTAACGCTATGCTGTATTATCCAATTGTAAAGGGCGCTGTAATCGTAAACATATACGTGAGTGTTTCATCCTTGAAAATTTACTACCTAGCAAAAGCGCTTTTTCCTAAAGATTTAACAATGGCTACAAAGTGCCTATCAACAATGTGACAAAATGTGTATGTTGCATGATTCAGGATTTTAGTTACTTGTTTTGGTGTCCAAATGTGCGTGTAGTGAATTTTCTGTGATGGGATGAATTTCTTGACGAAATTTACTGTTATTATTTATTTTCCTCATCGTGTTCGCGAATTTGTTAATTAAAGATGTTTATGTGATAAAGGAGTTGGATATAATCATGGCTTCCAGTAGTAAAATCCCGAAAGAATTGCACGGTAAGTGATGCAATGTAAATGTAGGTGTTGGTTATTTCAGTAAAAGGCTAATATAATGTATAGCGCTAATGTGAAATGGGTGTGGGGGGACGCGAGATCGAAGGGAAAAACACAAGGCCTACTATTTAATTGTTTTTTGCAAACTGCAGAACCTTACAAAATGCTTAAATGTAGGCGCTAAACCCAGGTATTTTGCCGATGCTACCGCAGGATCGTTCGTAGGGCTTTGACAGATGACATTCGCCGACGACACAGATGATCACTGCGCCTAAAAAAATTTATTATTCTTTTTTTAGAAAGGACAATTTGAAAATTTATGTTTTTTTTTTAATACTGTATAATTATAAAACGATAAGCTTTTGAAATATTATTTATAAATTTGATCATTTAATTATATTATTTAAATTTTTTTACATTTTTAATTACGCTTCATTATTTCTTGAGAAAAATGATTCATTGCTATAACCTTTGACTGACCTCATTCAATTGGGTCGTTGCACCTCACCCTCAAAACAATTTAGCCACTTTTTAAAATAAAAATAAAAAAATTAAAGGCAAAAATCTTAAGTTTAAATAAATAAAAGCATAAATTTCAATTTTAAAAGTTCTTCTAATGTTTGATTGGCGCAAGGTTAATAGCATGGCGAACAGTTTAGACGTCGCGTTTAGAGGAAAAACAATGTTGGAATTTGGAAAACGCTGGTTGCGCCTGATGAATAATATTATTCTCGCTATTTTGTTTTTTAAATTATTACATAAGATACTACAAAGGTTAATTGATATGAATTAAATTAGTGTATAAACAAAATGAGTAATTCACTTTCATCTGCACGACATGTCCAAAAGTGAGAAAGATGGAGTGAATCACCGGTGATAATAATTGACGCGAATTGAAATTTCGAAATGTTTACAGTTCTGTATTATTTTTGTTTTATTTTTTTTTTGTGTGTGCAAGTTTGAGCCTGTTATAATAAACAATTTTGGAACACATTGAAGTAAACGGCGTTAGGTAAAATACTGTAAAACTAAAATAATATACGGTACATGTACTGCAATATGAATCTTTATCTTAAAATCACCATCAAATTGTTTCCTACCGGTAGCGCACGTTATTTATAGAGGTTGATAATCATCTCAGCTTAAAATTACCTGCGCATTTATTATTATTAAAGTTTTAAAATTTTTATTTTAATTAATTATTTTTAGAAGAAAAATTACATGTAGGCACTACAGTACTATGGTTTTTAAGATTTAATACTGTATGTTGAATTGTGGAGAGCTGGATCAAATAAGTTGTCACAGTAGGTGTAGGCAAAACATAATTGATGTTCAAATCACAGCGAACATTTTATCTGCAAAGAAATAAAAAAATAGAAAAAATAAAAATTAATAACACAGTAGGGTAGTTTATAATTAAAGTTGATTTGAATAAATTGAGAATTTGGTGATGTAATCGCCATTGCGTTTTGAAATTTGGCTGTAAAAACGAAATTAAGAATAACTACGAGCTAAAAACTTATTTGTTTATGTCAAATAATCTATTTTATAAAAATTAGTCAAGTTATTTTTTTGTGATCCAACTGGATATCATTAATAATTATTTTGTTCTTTAGTTTATTATAATTTTTGAATGTTATAATGTACTGTATTTAAATCTCGGATACTAGAGGGTGACCAATTTAATTCTGGTTTTGATCTAACTTTTTTTTTTTTTTTTTTTTGAATTGAACCAATTCGAGATCAACCTTTCTCTTATTTGTTTTCTTAGGTTAAATGATTTTTCAAATTCAGAAACGTCTAAGATAATTTAACCAAAATTTACAGTAGCCTATGACATAATTTTAAGCAATTTATAAGTTACATTTAAATTTCAAAAAAAAAAATTAATTTAAACGCTTTTTATTTGAGCACTATTTTGAATTAAATTTCCCACTGAATTTTATTTAAAAATTAGGAAAATTTTGGGAAATCGTCGCTATATCTGCAATATGAAACCGTAACTATGATGAAACCAATTTATATGATTCAACCAGTTCTATTTATGATTATTATAATTTTTTTTTTTGCGTTTCCTAAATTACTACCGGTACTGCATTATAATTTATACTGATGTTTAAATTAATACGAAAATGTTTATATTACGAATATCAATGTTAAAGGGTTTGCAAACTACATTGCTTGCTTAAAGTTATCTTTTGTTATTGAAAACCGGAATTTGATTTGCTCACGCTATGTTATGCTTATAAACACAACCGTGAGTGTGAAAGTCCCTATTGCCTCATTTGCTTAGAAAAAAAAAAATTCCTTATGTAGTTCGAATAAGTGAGCATTTCCGGTTGTCCTCTTGTCACGGTTTTCCTGTCAGTTCAACATGCAATAAGCTGACTCACTATTTTCAGTAATGCGACCCGGTTAAATCGTTTTTATTAGTTTTTTTAAAAAACTACACTGCACTTTTCAATTGTTGATTATTGAATTAATTAATGATGAACATAATCGACGTATGTTCCCAATTGAAACAAATCTTACGGTTATACAGATACATTAATATATGCAGTATATAGATATATATATTTTTTTTTTTTGGCAAAATTTTGGCAAAATACAAAATAAGTTATAAATAGGCGAAATTTTTTATTTGCATTAATATGCGAAAATTTAATACGAAAGCAAAAACTCCCTACTGAAAAGATAATGGTCTGTACCCAACCTAGCTTTGTCGAAAGTGTTTTTCAATATTTGATCTACTCGTACGTCGTCTAATCTAATCGCTTTCCTGTTGCAATACAAATTGTCAACATTCAAACTTTTGCTTTTGCGAAAAGACTGACGCATTTTGATACAGTTTTTTTTTTTTTTTTTCGCTTAAACGTTTTCTTTTTTCAAATATTAAAAGTAATTCAAAAAATGGACAGTCGAAGCGCACGTTCCCTGCCTCCGGGCTTGAAGTTATCGCATTATAATTCTCCGCCAGTACAGAGTTCCAAAAATAAACATGGAGTACTGCAACGCATTAAAAGTTGGTTTCGGAAGTCGAACATAAATTCGGAATTTCAAGTTCCAGATTTGCCACCTCGAAATCCACGGACTTCCGATTATCAACCGTTCCAATATCAGAATTTGAGAAAGAAGTCTGATAGCAGGAATCCTCGAGCGAGAACGATATGTGAGAACGTTTCTTATTTTGAAGAAGAAGCGGTGGACCCGTCAGTCACTCTGCGTCGACGTCGGCCCATATCTTTCGTTAACCGTCAGCCTATCTCCAACTGCAGGATTATTCGTTCTTCTTTTTGTTGCCCTACTTGCGGAAGTTCTGTCAATTGGTATCCGCCTTCAGTTCCTCAGCAACGTTTTTCTCCGGTGGATGAGGAACTAAGAACGAATATGTTCAACTGGTACTCGCATTTGCCTCCACCTCCGCCGATTCCCACTCGCCACACTAGCTCCTTTCATCTCAGTCACAACAACTTATGGTCGCTGGAGTTGCAAAGGTTGGCCAAATGTGGATGGTACTGGGGACCAATTTCCCGCGAGGACGCCAAACGGAAACTGGAAAATCTCCCGGATGGGAGTTTCTTGGTGAGGGACAGTTCCGACGAGTACCAGCTTCTGTCTTTGTATCTGAGGTCCGTGGGAAAGACTTTGCATCTTAGGATAATCTATTCGCGAGGTTTATATAGCTTCCACTCGCAAAAACGAAATAGGAGTGAGGGAGTTACTTTTAACAGATATCGTTCCGTGGTGGAATTGATAGAGGAAATGATGAATGCTTCTGAACATCGACCTGTATTTTATTCTAAACCTCAACAGTTGGCGTTGGACGACGATGGAGTCAATATGGTTCACACTCTGTCTTACCCCATCAGACTCACTCGAGCAGTATCCAGATTTACAGAGGTTCGCTCTTTGCAATTTCTTTGCCGATTTGTGGTTCGGCTCCATACACGTATCGATCTCCTATCTCAGCTTCCTTTGCCTACCCCAATCATCGGATATATCGAAGAGGAATTTTTTCACTAAATTGAACTATAATTATGCTGTGGGTCCTAAGTCTTTAATTTAGTAGGATCTGGAATCAATGAATTCATTTTTGTAAAAGTTTAAAATTGCAATAAATTATGGTAGTTATTTCATTTGGGTAGCGTTTTATTACTACTTTACACTAAGCGTTTTAGTACTAATAAAATAATATCAGTACTTGCTTAATTTTATAATTTAAAAAATCCAAAAAAATAATTATGCGAAAAGCTTATAAGAAACACAGAAAAATATATAATTGCAGAAGATAGAAAACCGATAATTTCAGTAGATATTTTAATTTTACTGTATTATTAGAGAAAGTTCGTTTATTTAAAAATACTGTACATGCATTGTGCTATACTTTAGAAAGTAGTAACTTAATATTGTTTCGGTTTTGCTTGCGCCTTGATTATTTAATATTACCGGATTAGTCTATGTTGTTCATTCTCATACTACGTGCATTGAGTTTTAATAATATTAAACTTAATAATTTTTAAATAGTTTCATTCTTAGTAGTTAATTTTAATTTATTTTGATTACAGATAGCATTCGCTCAGTGTTGGGTAAATGCGGCGTGAGTTTAAAATGTCCAGTGAAAATGGAAACTAAAGGCGACAAGACGGAATCAAAAGTCTTGGTAAATGAAACATCTGATAATACTGTAATGGTTTTTGTGTTTCAATTAATTTAATTATGTTTTAGGTGTTTACATCGTTTCGAGTGTTTGTTGTGGCTGCTAAGATTCCTTGCAAAGTATTTCATACACTTATTTAAACACTAACGGATATTAAATTTCGCTGATTTATGTTTTGTTTAGGTAGATTTTAATTTCCACTATTTGGATATTCAAGCTATTGAAAGTAAAAAGACACAACAGGTTATTTAATATTTTCAGTTATTTTTTGGTTTTTATTTTAACGAAATGATGTATCAATTTTTTTTAGGTTTGTTTCACGGTGAGTGACAAAACTTACACGTTTAACTGCCTGGAATCGGATTCTATTGATGCAGATATAATAGTTAACCATATTGTATCACTTCTGAAAACATTATTTCCTTCGGTGCCAATTGAGTAAGATTGTTTTATCGAAACGTTAAAGTTTAAATGTAGGCCTAAGATAAAATAATAATTTGCAGAAATATAATTCGTCGGTTTGACGTGGTTCCACCTCAAAGGATCCAACCCCTCCTAGAAAATAATAGAAATAATTCATCTTCGTTGTTATCGTCTACGTCGTCTTCAACTTCCGCTTCATCCTTAAAGAAAGACACTGGTCCTTGTGGTGGCTTTTCCAAACAGTACGCCTGTAAAGTGAGTATTTCTATTAGTGTTTTAGTCATTCAAAATAATGTCCTAATAAATAAATACAAAAATATTATTTTGAAAATGCTTTGGATTGCAAATCTTATATTTTATCTTATTTTTATTAGTGTGACTATTATGGACTTCCATACAGAGAAGAAGTGGCTTGGGTAAGCTAGTTCTTTAAATTAAAAGTATTAAGTACATGTAGCTAATTTCTGGTTTAATTTTAGGATGTAGATACTATTTATCTCTCTCATGACACGAAGGAACTCAGTCTTCGAGATTTTGATCACTTGGAAATGAGGTTTACCCCATAATAAATATTGTTTAGTATTTATTAATAAAAATAATTTGTAATGAATAGGGACTTGGTACCTATTATATCTGCTTTAGATTTTAACACTTGGTTTATAAAATTTCGGGCTTCCCAGCTAAAATTGGTATATTAGTATACTGTATATATTATTTTTTAAAGCTCTAGTTGATGTAGAAATTTTATAGACATCCGAAGTGGGCGAACAAGTTCTGAACGTGATGAAAAAAAATTCGGCTTTGGAAGAAATTTATCTCGATAACATTGGCATGCGATGGTTTGTTTTTGGTATTTTATTTTTTGAAAGTGTAAATAATTAAAAATTTTAAATTTCAACAGGGAATTTGCTCATAAATTATCATTAGCTTTAATCGCCAATCATCGAATTCCTCTAAATACGATTGATTTGTCAAACAATTTTATAGAAGACAAAGGTGAAAATAAACTAATTTAATTTTTTTAAAGATAATATTTTTTATTAATAACTGCACAAAAGGTGATAGGAAATGTAAATATTTTGTAAATATATTTCAAAATTAAAATTTCTAGGTTTGCATGAATTTTGGGGTCTTGTGGATTTAATAATGGATTGTAATTTATTTTATTTTTAGGCGTCGCTAGTTTATGTGGAATTATAGCCAAAATAACTCAAGGTGTGGTTGTTCTTTTAAGGAAAAAATATGTTTTTATTCACTTTTCTGATCTTTACTATAATGGATGCATTTATATAATTTTTATATTACTTTAGTTTAGCATGGTAATAATTGTTTGTCTTGTTTCTTCACAATCATTATGTCGGCATGCAGCATTTTGTATTTTATTTACTTCTCTTTGTCGTAATTTACTAACATTTGATTTGTAGTTAATCGTATTTTTTTGTTTGTTTGAAAGGTGCGAACCACATAGCCAAAGCTGCTTCAAAATCTCCAAAAGGAATAGTTCACTTAAATTTAGCGAAAACTGGTTTAACTTCGAAAGGAGTCAACACATTAATCCACGCTCTATCAATTAATAAATTTATGCCTACAAGTCTTAGTTATTTGAATTTAGCTGACAATAATTTAAAAGAGGAAGTAAATGTAAGTAAATATGAGAACTTTAAAATATTTTTTGTCGTAAATTACATTTAATTTTATTTAAAATAATTTTGATAGTTTAAATATCTTTGCTGTACGCTTTAATTAAAGGAGTTTTTATTTTTTAGAATCTGTATAATTTCTTAGCACAACCTAACGCTTTGACGCACTTGGATTTATCTGGAACTGAATGCTCTATTGACATGGTAAAATTTTATTTTATTAATTTAAAATACAAATTGGGTAGTAATCATGAATTTAATGTATAATAATATTGTTTTTACAGTTGTTTGGAGCGCTATTACGCGGCTGTTGTCAAAAGTTATCTCATATAAATTTATCTCGTAATTCTTTTTCTCATAAAAAAAGTAAAGATGCCATTGTTCCTCCGTCCTTTAAACAATTCTTTTCCACTACTATTGGTTTAAAATATCTTAATTTATCGTCAACTAAAATTCCTACTGAAGCACTGAAGTTAGTTGTTTTTCTATTTTACTTTGCCTCGGAATTTGACGTGACTGTAATTTTGCTAATGTTTTAGGAATTTAATGCTGGGCTTGGTGTGCAATGAAAGTGCAACTGAAGTAGAATTAGATCTGAGTTGCAATTCTTTGGGTTCTCAAGGCGCACATGTTGTAGAGACTTGTGTTCCAGAAATGAAGTGTTTGGCCAGTTTGGATATTAGCGATAACGGTATTTTTTTTAAATTCAAGTTGAAATTGCAAATCGTTATAATAAAATACCGGTATCATATAACAGGTTTAGATGGAGAATTGGCAAATGTTCTCTTGGCTATTGGGAAAAACAAATCAATTCATCGGTTATTAATCGCAAGAAATTTTACTAATGCTAAAGCAAAGTATGTTTTGTAGATCCAAAACTTTATTTACTATTTTATATTTATCATACTATTCTATATTTATTTAAACGTAGGCATATTTCTCAAGCAATGGAAGCCTTAGTTCAAATTATACAAGAAGAAGATTGTGTAAATTCAATTTCTAATATAGTACTGGAGTATTATTTTACGTTTTCAAATTAATCCATTATGTTTTAGAAATTGGAGTATTTATCGTTAGCTGATTCGAGATTAAAAATGGATATAAATAATTTAATAAACGCACTAGGTAGCAATCACTGCCTCGTTACTATTGACATTAGGTAAAAATTGAACTTTTTATACATTATTATGTTTAAGCTGGTGGCATTTATATTGAATTTTATTTAGTGGCAATCAAATGGGTGATACGGGAGCTCGATTACTTGCC
Organism: Polydesmus complanatus; assembly: GCA_034692225.1. NCBI lineage: Eukaryota > Metazoa > Arthropoda > Diplopoda > Polydesmida > Polydesmidae > Polydesmus > Polydesmus complanatus. The sequence goes on from JAQGAZ010000725.1 coordinate 37,403, forward strand.
AAAGCTTTGCAAATTAATAACAGGCTTCGAGCTGTCATTTACGATCGAAACAATGTGTCGGGCCAAGGATTTCAAGATTTAGCATACGCAATGGAATCGTAAGTTTGGATTTAATTATAATTGAACTATATGAACACCTTTTTTTAAATTAGAAATTATACCGTGCGTTATATGCCATTTCCAATGCACGACGCCATGATTGCTATGAAATCGATGCAGGAAAAAACGGAAACTGCTCTTCGAAAAGTACTGTAGTTGGATTTTACCATGAAAAAAATATTTTTTATTAAAATAATTTTTCATAATTTTAGATTGAAAATTTACTTCATAGAAATGTTTCTCCAAAAAAATATAGCAAAGGTCAAGCCTTTAGATTGCAGCAGGGATTTCTCCTCAGTTCTACACAGCAAATGGTGGACAAATTGGTTGTTCAAACCCAAGATACGGTTAACATGTTGCGCCAGGTAACTGGAAATACATATGAAGAAACTTTGGAGAAAGCCACGGATTGCATTCGTGATGCTAACAATTCCAAGACGGTATCTTTTAATTAAATTTATTTATTTTGCATTTTTTTAATTGGGAGTAAAATTAAAGCTACTTACAAGACTGCATGAAGTGGTTTTGCAAAGAGAAGAAGCCGGAAATTCAGTTGAAAAGAAACTGACAAATTTATCGGATGAATTGACTTCATCTATCGAACAACATTTACAAGTACAGTATATAGAAACTATGAAATTTGCTTTTAATTGCGGTTGATTGTTTATTATTTAAATAAGGGGACTGTAGCCAGTATGATGAAATGTGCAGAAGAGCAGTGCCATACAATTTTAGCGGACGAGGTGCATTTTTTATATTATTGACCTACACCCTACAGTAATCTATTATTGATTTAATATTTTATCTGAGTAGGCCGTGAGAGACGAGCTCTTACAATCGTGTTTGGAAAAGAGTACCTTGTCAAAAGACTTTGTTAAACATGCTATAGTAGAAGTTGCTGGGACTGATGTCATTAACAGAGTCAAGTAAATCATTTTGTTGAATTTTATATCTAGTTTAAAGATTGAATTGGTTAAAATGAAAACGGCTACAAATAGGCTTTAGTTGAACAAAACTGATGTACTTAATTATTTTATTTTTCAGTGAATTACATTTAGCAGCAGCAGCTCATTTATCCGATCGAATAGTAGATCAAGTGGTAGATTCTTTAACTAAAGCTTATAAATCACTGGTAACTTTGAAAATGAAATATAAAGTGGAATAGATTAATTTTGAATGCATTTGGAATTTGCAGGTATCTTTTTCAACCAACAGAAATGCAACCACACCTGAAGGTCCTCGCCTTAGTCGTATCCGTGCAGATTCAGGTTCTAGCAAAGGCGATTCCATTTACGACGGGGATTCGCTTGGCTCTCCCAGGGTAATTTTTTTTTTAAATAATTTATTTACTTGCATTTAACGAGCGAATGTTGACTTTTATCGTTAACGCTAAGCATTTGGAGTGGCTACAACTTGTAAGTTAACAAGCAAATACATAATTAATAACTAAATTTTCATTTTTTTAAATTAATATATTGAAAGTTTTGCTAATTAAAATGTATAATTATTTAAGGCTACACCACAGTTGGCTAGCAAACGAAAGACTGTACATAGTCGAAAATTACGACCACAATCAGTTGCAGGTATAAACAGAGTGTGGATTCCAAATGATTTGTATATTTAAAATTTATAAACGCAGATGAAGATTTTGTTGGAGAATTGCCAGGCTCTGAGCAAAAGTTAGAACACCTAGTCAAAGATCGACCTAAGAGGTTAAAAACTCGTGCTCCAACTCGTCCTGCTGTTAGAAACTCTGAACTCATACCTATCGAACAAGATTTAAATGAAGGTTTGGACACTTTTTTTCAAAAAACCGATTCTGGTTTTCTTGTATCTTCATCATCTCAGGATAATAAAAGGTGAAAATGTTTCTATTTATAATTTTGCATAGTTTCCGGTATTAATTTTTAAGATTTTGAAATTTATTTGTTCAGCTTGCCTTCGTTAAATAGTATTAGTGAGACGACGCCATTAAATTGCGATATGAAATGGGAAAACAACAGCAGTAAAGAAAGCTTAGTGAGTAAAGAAAACCGTGCATCACCCGAAGCTGAACCTGTTAAAAAAGACTCATTTAAAGAGAAAAAGTAAGACTTTTGTCAATTTTTTTTAAACATTTTTATTGCTCTGTTCAAAATTTTGAATGTTTTAAAGTTTGGTTATGACATTGTACTTCATGGAAATTCGTCTTAACCAAGCTATTTTTTTTTTATTTAACGTTTTTTGATTTTAATGGAGCAGTTGAATGTTTAAGAACTCGGAATGCAATGATTTGAATCACTTCTCGTATTAGTTCCAGATCTTTTATTAAAGGTTTGAATAGCGTATTTGGCCGAGCGGGTTCTCAAGAAAAGTTCCAAAGATCAAAGAGCATGGAACAGACGGAACAGTTAAAAGTTGACGAGACAATTACACCTCCTCCAGTTGTCACTGCTACCGGTAGGACATAACAACAAAGTATACTCTAGAATATTCTTCTTTTTTATTTTTCTCTTTTATACATTTACACTTTTTTATTTTTTTTTTCTAAATATTTTAAGATCTTTTCGTTTTTTTTTTTTATTTTATTAAGTGGCAATCATTGCTGTTCCTCAACTTTTCTAGAAAAGTTTTAATATTTAATGTTATCTATTAGACATTCCATAAATGTTTTTTTTTAAAAATTTTGTTAGCAGAATTTTTAAATGAATTACTGGAATTTACAGTAATTATGATGCTTTATACGTTGAAGTTTCTGCTGAACCTACGCGATAAAATTAAAAACCCCAATTTTTGTGGGGTTTTTTCATATAGCAGAATTTGTCTGAAGTCGATATCTTTCTTGATAACGTTTTTGTTTCTGAGCATCTTTATTGATTAGACTTTTTCTCATTTTTGCTAGAAATTCGAGCTGTTTATAAAATTCGTAACGTTTCTGGCATTTTAAATTTTGAATCTACATCATTTTATTGGAGATAAACAAGTATTTAACCTGGCATTGAATTGTATTTCAATGTTGCTTATCTAAAGCATGAATGATAGTTATGATTTAAAGTTCTAGTTTTAGTTGTTGTAGATGCAATCTTTAAACTGAGAAATTCTATTGGGACTTTATAAACAGTTTTATTGTACTCGTATTTTGCGGTACATGTAAATAGCTGTTAATTTTTAGATATTGAGTACTATAATCATTTTTAAGTTTTCATAATTAGAATTTTAAAATACACTTTTATATTTCGATAACTCGAAAGAAAAATTTTCATTTTTGTTTATTGTAATCTTGGTCTTTATACATATTTATATATGTTGCTGTTAAATTTCTCTTTTTTACGGTCAAAGTAGAATGTGGACGTTTTAGTATTCGTAACTTTTTCAATTTTTCGCTAAGAGAGGAAAAAGTTATTTATTTGTAGGAGGAATCAATCTCAATTTTATGTGCAAAAGTAAACCCAAAAGTTCGTTAAGAAATTGAGCGATTAGAAAACAATTGTATAGTCAACTGATTTTTACTAATTAAAATTGATGTCAGTGGTTACAATCTTTGACAATCCTATCGTACGTTTACTCGTGGCTTCAAAGTAAATTTTTTCGTGTGTTCCACTTCTTTTGTGTCTACCTGCTTTTGTTTTGAAGTTTTACTGGATTAGACGAAACTATCAACTGATTGACAGCTACAAAATGGATTTGAGTTCTTCCTGGGTCAATGGTCCCCACCTTCCATTCAGTATTAAAGGGGTAAAATAATTCCCTCTTCCTCCTATTTATTGTCGCACAATAAGGAAATTTATTAAATTTAACTACTTTTACTATTCGTTATCGAAATTGTCCCTTTAAATTTTTCAAGTATTGAGTGTAACAATTTATTAAGTTTTTTTTTATTTAAAAAAAGTAGTTAAGATTTTTCTTTACTTTTTATGCGACGATAATTTAATAAAAATGCAAACAACACTGAAATCTTAAAGCCCTTTCACTTTTGAATGCCTGCCCTGTCTCCACTGTGTTTGTTTACCATATTGTAGAGGCACCCTTTGTTTTTTCAATACTGTACTTCGCACGATCTTCTCTTCACTTAATGTTTAATTTATTTTTTGATTGTCTATAACGTCTCAATTACTACTCGTAGAATGTTATTTCACGTGTTATTTTGTTTAGTTATTTGTTTAAATTTTTTTTTTTTTTGATCGAATGAAGTATTAACTCATTTAATTTTTAATTGTCTGGTTTTAAAGAATCGAGTCCACACATGGAACCGATTTCTAGACGACCGGTGGCTAAATTAGGAATGGGGGTAGATGTCATGGCCGAAATGAAAGCTTTACAAGAAAAGCGGATGTCGGTGAAAGTTCCATTGGTAATTATTATAATAGTATATGAATACAGTATATTTGAAATATTTTTAAATGAACCTTAATAATATTCGTATAATTATTGTACTTAACAGGCAGAAGAAGATGAACAATCAAGTGAAAAGAGTCCAAAGTTTCGTCCTCCTCCGATCGCACCAAAACCCCGACCTCGATCTACCGTTTCTTTAAGTGGCAGAAGATCAGGCAAAAAAAAAAACCCCACATTAATAATTGTCATATTCAATTTGTATTTATTGTTGATGTTTACAGGCGAGTTTTCTCCTTTGAGTGAGGGCTCTAGCGGGATTAGCAGTCCAGATGGAGGAGGTGGTGAAATCGATAGTATTGACAGCGGATTAGTGGGTTCTCGAGATTCACTCTCTTCCAAAGGAAGCGGTGGAGGTGGAACGGAAGAAGAGTTAGACGTTGAAATAAAAAAGAAGGCTTCATCGCTTCCTCGGACACAAGGCAAGCCCACTTCTGCTGAGGACAAGCAGCTTGAGTTGCCTCTTCAACCTAAAGGTATAATGGAGACTGAACTTTGAGTGCGTTCGATGCAGAAACAAAACTTAAAAGACAACAGGTATTGGGCATTTAAATTGAATTGAAGAATAATTTTTTTTATTTTTGACATTTTTCAATCTATCTCTTCAATTCCTTACTTTTGTCCTTCGAGTCTTATAGCAATAGTGTACATTTAAAATTAACTTTGACATAAATTTTCAACCTGGTTGTTCTGACTTTTGTTTTTGAGTCTCATTGGATTTCACGGTTTAATATAGATTTTAATCTTTTATGCTTGACGCAAACTTGTTTATCAATTTTTTTCTGTTTTTATTAAAAATATTTTTCTATACCGTTTTTAATAACTGCCATGCGCCATGGGAAAAGGGACCGTTACGGCGTTAAAAACTTCCAAGTTAACGAAGTTGTTGAATTGTAAAAAAATTCTATTGTTGAAAAATTTAACTTGTTCTTTACTGACAATATAATGACGTAAAATTTGCTAAACATGCAAGAATTTAGCAAGGTGGTCCCTTTTTCTTCTTATCATGCTTCTAGTTTTTAATGTAATAAATTTACTAATGTGAGTCCACGTATAGGTGGTTCATTGTCGAGGTCTTTGGGTTCATCTCCTGAGCCTCATTTGAAATCAGCTGAAGCAAATTCCTCTCCTCCTCCACCACTCCCACCTCGGCCTCGCAATTCCAAAGCTTTGTTGGCAGCTGCTACTCCTCATGTAAGAACGCTTCACGCCGAAGACGATGATATCATAGATGTTTAAGTAACCTTTTGTATGTGCCAAAATTTATTTCCTCGACAATTTTAATTTTATTGTTAGCTCTTAGATGCCTTCGGATTTGAGCGGTAAAAATTTACGAAAATGATTTAAAATAAAATACTCGTTTTTTGTTTTTTTTTTTTAGAATTTTTGAGGGTTCACAAATTTAATTTTTAAAATGTACGCTTTTTTTAATGATTTTTAGATTGATTGTAATAATAATTATTACAGTTTTTAAAATGTTGGACAATTTTTATTGCTCAAATCTGAAGTTATTAGTATTTCTTATTTTTTTTTAAGTTTTGTTATTTTAAAAGACTAATGAAGAAAATTGTGCGAAAAAAATTATATTTTAAACTTTGTGTTTGAAGGGGAAGGGGGGGGGGGGGGGGGTTATTAAAACGGGTCGGAGAGAGAAAATGCAGAATATTACTAGATCGAGAACGTCAAAAAGCGCAAAAAACATGAGCAAAGAATGAAAATAAGTGATTGACAGTTATTAAACAAAATTCTATTTTCAGATTTGTTTTCGAAATAATATTATAATACTAATTGATTATTTGCCCTCCAACTTTAACCGTTACTTTCTCTACCTGCTTCACACATTTTTTTGCGTTCTTTAAATAAACGTTAAGAAAGTCGTCTCACGAAATAGTAAAACAATCTAACTGCATTTATTATTAGGAAATGTAAAACTCATTAACTGCACTACTGTCAGTCTAGCCCTCTTACGTATTTACATAATCTTAAAATAACTCCAAAATCTACTGAAAGCTGCATTTATGGGGTGGAAGAGATTATAGCATCTTTCAACTTCAAAAACGTTTAGATAATTTTAAAGTTTCCTTCATACTAAATTTCGTACCTATATAAAATAATTATTTTTCTTGAAACACGCCTCAAAAAAGACTAATACCGGTATAAATTGTGATAGGATACTTTATTTTATAAGTTGTCAATGTAATGAAATATGTTTTTAGCTAATTTAGGAAACATTGAAGTTAATGCGTTTTACCATTTCGAAAAACTTCAGCCAACCAATTTTATAATTTGTACGTGGAAACGTGGTGAAGTTAGAAGAGGAAGAAGATAGCACCCGCTTCTCGTCATCCTCAAGGATTGTTGTGTACAGTATAAAGTGATACTGAACAGATGATCGTGGTAGTAAAACCAAAAAGCTCCTCCCACCATGTCTTTTTAAATATATACGCTATCATTTATGTTTGAATCTAGCAGAAAATAACGTCAAACGTCTTTTATTTACACAGAAAAATAAAGTATTTTAATCGATAAATTTCAAGGATGATGAAATTGCGTCGCGAACGTTCGTCCTCATTCTCTTCTCCAACTCTAATTCAAATCCGGAAAGGAGATGGTATATCTAGTCTGTGTGGAGAAGAGGAAGAAGAATCCGCTGAGAAACTTAAAATTGATTGCGAAGACGACCAGGCGCAAATCATGAAACGCAGATTGAGTTGTGATCTTCGATTATCCACCTCCACTGGCAATATGAGGGAATGGACAATTGACGATTTGGAAGACTTGTCTATTAACAGTTGGCACAAGTATCATTTGAAATGTTTCAATGTTTCTTCCAAGGGTTTGGTCCTCCGGAAGGGAGACATCGTTAGGTATAGGAGAATTCGAAGTCTAAGTCTTGTCACTCAACCCAAACTATCTCTCGCAACACCTTCTGAGGAAGCTACTTATTCCAACACCCTTACTGTTCCTCCAGAGTCCTGGGACAACGTATCAGAAGCCTCTTCATCTAGGAGAACTTCTTGTACTTCGGAAACGGAAATTGAGGAATTTATTGTATACGTGGTAGGCTCGTCTAACGTGGGGAAAAGCGCTCTCATCCAACAATTCACAACAGCGGACAACATCACTAATTTTTCAAGTATAGTAACTTAATATTTATTTTGAATACGACCCTATAAATCTATTAAAAAAACTGGGCAAGCGTTATTAATGTTTGTTTTCCCACAGACTACCAGAATATTAATAATATGTGAACTAATAACTTAATGGACAATTGTATTTGAACATTAATGACAATTGCTGATTGCCCATTATTGCCCTTTTTGCAAATTATTAAAACTACCGGTATCCTTAATAACAAAAATTTTCTAATCTTTGAAAGGCGATGTGGACGAAAATCCAAAAGTAACTGTCTTAATGGATGGTCATGAGACGCGTCTTATATTCAGGGATCTACACGATATTAAAGTAACAACCAAAAAAAAAAAAAAAAAATTGAAGAACAGATCTTCCTGTAATTCTTTTATATTTTTAATTTAGAGCATTTTGATGGATGAAGAAGTCTGTGTTCGTCCGTGTGCTTTTATGATTGTTTATGCGGTAACCCATGCAGAGAGTTTTCTGGCGGCCAGTTATTCTTTGACATTGCTCATGCAACAAGTCAATTGGTCTCAAATGATTATTATTTTAGTAGGCAACAAATCTGATTTGGTGCGTTCAAGGTGCATCGATTTTGAAGGTTCGTTTCACTTGTAAACAATGGAAATAACTTTTAAATTTGAATGGATAAAACTAAAAAAGAAATGACTCCGTAAAAAAAAAACATATTGGCCATTTACAATAATTTAACTTTTGCATTACTGATATATTATTTACGGAAAGCAGACCTATTGTTGTTGGCCGCGAGCTACTTTTATTTAAATATTTATTTTCATAACTGAGCATCATTTGTCTAACAGCCTACTGTAAATTCATTTAAGTCGGGCGATAATTTTCTTACGGGGCCATTTATTTGTTGTATAATTGAGCTTTAAAAATTCAATTTTTAATTTATATATAATTTAATTCAGTAGTGGTTATATTTATATTTTTAACTATAGAAGGACAAATGTTGGCAAACAGTTACAAAGTAAAATTCATCGAAACATCAGTTGGTATTAATTACAACGTGGATGAACTGTTGGTTGGTGTTTTGCGAAACTTGCGTTCGTCTCAACACAAACGCTTTCGACGACGATCTAAATGCGTAGAAAAATTACACAGAGCCCGAACATCAATCAAAAAAATGTTTGGATGGATTCACAAACCGGAAACTTCATTTTCCAGCGACATTTTCAAACTTACTTAAACGACAAGAATAATTAAAGTGCTGTAAAAATGGCTATTCATTCTTCTTACAAGGCATAATTCAACAAGACTATTATAGAAAACAACAGGGTGTGAAACCATTCACATAACAGTTTGGAAGTTCATTTGTCATCACCCGAGTGTTTGTAACGCAACGCACGTATAAAAGCAAGGCAAGTACTTGCTTCATGTGTATTCGTTAACTAAATGTAGAGATAAACAATATTTCTTTCATGCGTGTAAAACAATCCCGTTTTAAAATCTAAAATCAAAGACTTTAGGACTTCTAGTTTTTCTAAAGCCAAAAACAAAAATGTTTTTATTTAGTAGATCTATATATAGAAATACTGCACAACGTAGAGTTGTTGAATGGACTCTCTGCAATACATTTCGTGAGTTTTATTATTGTTTCACAATTATTATTCTACCAATGTTTTAATTTGTAATTCGTTTACGTTATTTTTTTTAAAACGTCCTAGCTACTTCGTGACACACATTAATGTTAAAAGCGTCTTAAAACACTAAAGACTTTTCGTAATAATGACTCTTTTTGTTTATTTATTATTCCTAGAATGTAATAAATCGCCTTTCGGTTTTAATTTTCTTCCTAATAATTTCTGTTTCGCTTGCATCGCATTCTGATTGGCTTTGGCGAAATCTTCCACAATGAAATCGACTTCTTTCGTCATAGCGATTATTTTCTTCTTTTAAAAAATCGTGAAATTAACAATTTTTTTCTTAAAATGTTCAGGTTAAACCAAAGCCATTAATTATGGTCAATCTACATAAAATGTCACTTACACAAATATCAATCTGTTGCAAAGCTCTTCTCTTTCTTCCCGGATTTAGTGGTACCGCTCTATCATCTTAAAACATTAAATATAATTAATTTTAATCTTTCCTGAATTTCTAATAAAATCTTTGACTGTTTTACCCGTATAAGACCAATCTAATCCATCTACAATTCGACCATCTTCAACGCCATGTGAAGGTATTTTCTGCCTGGATTTTTAAATAGTATCTCATTTCTATTTGATAATCATTTAACTACAATAGCCAACTTACTCTCTACGCCACTTGGCTCCGACACATAAGGTTGAATTGGTATGAAATTTAGACGTAGAGGCCAAAACAATATTTTTACATGGAAATATTCCTGGAAAATCCAATGTAAAATAAAATAATTATACAGCACCTCCAAAGTGATAGATTACAGTATACAGTTCGAACAACTTTACAAAAGACTTAACAACCTTCGTTAAAAAAATATTATTACAACAAAATCATACTTACTAAAAATGGTAAATAGTTGCATCGTTTTCTAAACTTATTAGTTATTAATGATCTTAAAACCAAAGATTAAAACGTTCCGCAGGAAATATTATCCACTACGGATCATAGCAGACGGCAAGGTAATTTTAATTATAGGTAGCGCCAGTAGAAGGCATTATTGAATTGGCGCTAAAAAAAAAAATCTTCCGAAAACGTCATCACGCGCATTTCTTCTCAGGATGTACCCCAATACCGCATTCCAGTAATAGAGCTTGTATATCCGCCAAAGTCGTCATCGGTGGCAGGTTACTCGCATTGCCGCCGATGACATCACTTTGATTAGTTCTACTTGGAGTATTATAGTAACTATAGTTCTATGCTATTTAATCGACGTTTTTTTTTTAAATAAAATTTAAAATTTTAATTAAATGAAAAATTATTTCGCTTTTTTAAGTATTTTATTCATACAAATCAAAAAATTTGGAATTTTCACGCAAATTTAAGGGCGCATTTACACGGTGCCAGTAACTGGCATGCCAGTAGCACTTTTCACTGTGGCTCAGGAGAACCCGTAGGT
>JAQGAZ010000726.1:0-48062 GCA_034692225.1 Polydesmus complanatus
TGTTTTGTATCTCGAAACTTATTGTAAACTCATTTCTCCCACGGGGACAGCTTTCAAATAAAAAAAAAAAAAAAAAAGTAAATTTTAAAATTACTCTATCAAGAACTAGTTTAGCTGTGAACTTTCTTTCAAAACAAGTCTCGAACTTTAAGTGGGTGTAGAGTTGCTATTTCCTACTTAAAAGTAAACTGTATGACTAAGCAGCATTCAAATATAATGCCTTCGAGCATTTTCAAAGAGATTTTTTTTTTTAATTAATGTTAACAGTCATTAATTAAAGATAATTTTTTTCTTTTTCAGTGCAATTAAGTAATAATTTCATCAACCTCATTAGCATAAAAAGCAACTTCGGACTAATCAGCGATAACTTATTATTACAAGCATGAAGGAATAAATATTTTATTATCCGAACATCTTGCAGTCATTTACAAAGGCGGATCCGTCAACTATTCTCAGAAAATCAAGCTAGATGCAGATTCCAGATACAATACTGTACTGTTACGTGCTAAAAAAAAATAATTTCTGTACTGTAATGCAAGTTTGGTGCAAATTGAGGATTTTGGAGGGTTTTTTCTGGAAAAGAAGGAAGGAATGCTAACCAACGCTGTAGATTTTTAAAACTCTTCTGTCCTTGGTAAAGAGGGTTATAAAATATACTCGACTATACAGTAATAAATAAATTTTTTAAAAAAACGGTTTCTAAAACACACTTTATACGAATTTTTACAGAAATCTCAAACGCCAATGTCAACATTTGGCACGAGTTTCATTTTCTTTTCTTTTTTTTTATCAAGAACATAAAATTGCTATTCCATTCATTAGCTCTAAAACGATTCCAATTGTGATTTGGCCAACAGCAACATTTCGCATGATAGTGATCAGAGAGAGACCTGCACTATACCATCTTTATAGCCAATTGTATAATGAACGTGTGACATACATTCTCACAGCCAATTAACATCAGTAAAAAAAAAAATCATAAAAAAACTTCCGAAGTAACAAAACTGCTAGTTCTTTCTTTTTTAACGGCGATTAATGTAATCCTTTGCAGACTTAAAAAAAAACCAATTTCGCAATCACTGAACCAGACAATTGAACGCGACATTCTTTAAGAATACAAATTGTACGTTGCTTATTTCATCCGTTGCCAGCTAATAGACATACTAAAAAAAAAATAATAATAAATAAATCTAGTGGTTGTCATTGTAGTTAAATAATAACGTAGGCCGACGATGTGATTACTGCGATGAAAGTATCAAAGAAATAGCCAAGATGTCGAGCATGCATGTGTGGTAAAAAACACTTGTCCTTCTAGAAATACAAGGCTACGATATCTCTCGCTGCAATACATGTACATGTATTACTGTATTTCCCTCATTAGAATAGGCTAGTGAGTATTCAACCTCTTCAAACACAAAAGAAATAACAAACGAGTAATTTTTATTATGTTAGTAAAAAAAAAAAAAGAAATTTCTAACCATCATAAACTGCCAAACATTCAGCTCGTCGATTTAATAAGCAAACAACCAAAAAAAAATAAATACAGAAGCACTCGGCGTATAATTTACAATACACCGTACAATAACAATTATATTTACGCAAGAATGAATTTATTTATGGCGTATAATTAACTTGAAAACATTGGTGATATTAATTGTTAGTTATTTCTCGAGTCTAGTGTACACTTTTCCCGGTTAATCGAAAAAAGTTCAAGTAAGCGGCAATTCGTAAGCAGGAGAATAAGTGAATAAGACCCGGTACATTCATGACAATAAAAAGTTATGCGACTGAGTCACCATAATAACCACGTTGGATTTCAGCAAATTTTACTTTCAAAATTAAGATTTCAATACGTAGTCGCATGTACCGGTAGAAAAATAATTAAAATTGATAGTACAGTACAGTATCGCGATTCTCACGTATACAGTATTCAGGAAGCACATCGACCATGGCCGAGTTGTAAGGTAACAGAAGAACAGCCTTCGGAAGCTAAATCCACCCGACTTCATAATTTAATGACTGATCATTGCTCGTCCCGCCCACTCTCCATTACACCAACGTCTCAAAATAGCATCCATCCACTAAAATAAATTGCTCAAGTCGTTTTTTATTTAAAAATGTTCCTGCACATCAATATTATTTTATAATCTTGTTAGCATCGCTCTCAAAGTGTCAATGCTTTATATCATATGCGCGCATCACTAATTTATTTAATTAATATATCGAGTAATTAAAAATGCCTTCTAATGTGCTAAATTGCATCCAAGTTCTTAAAAAGCTTGCTTAAAATGTTTACAACCTTTCAAAAAACTTTATTAAATTTTTAAGTTTCCCTAAAGACGCCTAAAACGAAAAAGTACAGTTCAAATTTAATAAAGTTATAATACTCGTAATTAATAAAACTTCAAAAATAAATATAAACCAATCTTCCCAAAAACAGATAACATCCAACCGCTAGTAACAATCCTTTAGCAATATTCTGTACAGTACTTCAAAATGTAGTCAAAATTTGGAGAACTGTAAACTTGTTTTTCAGGAACTGCAGTTGTCAAAATTTAACAAACACGCAGCAACAATGTGTACTCGAATGAGAAGTCAAAGACGTTGACGAACTCAATTACAGTACAATCAAAATACAGTATGAAAAAGAACAAAAAAAAAAAAAAAAAAAAAAAACACACGAGCCCAGCAAACACCTGGCGGCGTTGAAATCGTGCAACGCCCTCTCGCGTGTACCAACACCTCACTCGGTTGAACAACTCTAGTAAGGTACGCATTATAATGGCAAAAAGCTAAAAAGAATAACGATGAAACAGCAGCAGCAGCACCTACGCGAGCGAAAAACTCAAGTGTAGCTTGTCTTTGAAACACCGTTATTACCATATCCCATTCGAGTGAGACTGTTGCCAGATTCAGAGCAGCGCAACATGGCGTTTCGAGACAAGACGGTACGGAACCACGCGACACCCAACACGAAGAAGGGTTACCCGAACAGGTGGTATCGTTAATAAACTGGAACCTGCATAGATAACAAATTCATAGTTAATTATACTCGACCGTCCAAATACCACATATGCGGCGCACCTGGTAGTAAAGTATCAATGAATTCAAAAAAGTATTCACAAACAACTTTTGTGGAGTATCTATTATTTTCAAATGGTGAATAAAACGGCAATTATGTTGAAGAGCGACGTTGCTTCGCATTATTAAAGTAACCTAGTGCGTAATGAATGAAAACAGGATAATGAACCCGGTAAAATAACAGTAGATGAAATTTTAACGAGCAAAATTACTATCACTTGCAACCAGTCCCCTCCCACTCCCACCGACCCCACAACAACATCAAAATCCTACATTTCACTGCCTTTCAAATTCAATTTCAGCATCAAATTAATGATTCGGTATCTCATTCCAGTTGCTTCCCTTCCTCAATAAACCGAACTTCCTACATTAATTACCCAGTTGGACGAATTAGCCATTAACATTCGCCTCTCCTACGGTAACTTGATCCACCGTTCTCATCACTCTTGATCTATCATTCTCGTTGACTTATTTCCCTCAAAATTTGTCCAAAGTTTAATATGGAGTAAAACTAGATACTGTACTGTAGGTTTAAAAATATACACTTTTTATACATTCCACGATCACTATTACCGTAATTGAAATCTATATTAAATAAAATCTGAGACTTAAAGGCTAATAGAATTAATATTTTATATTATACTGATATTATTATTTGTGCGTATTTGACGTAAGCTCACATGTATTTATAGTGCGAGATGTTTTGTCAAGTACAGTATTGCCATCTGTCTTTTTTTTTAATTTGTTGAAGGAAACAAAAAAAAAAAAAATTTAAAAGGTAACAAATAATTTTTAAACGAATTTTGAATAATTGAGGTGAATCCTTGATGCTCCCTTTAAAACATTAGGATACGAATGAACGCCCAGTTACAAAATAAATGTCGCTAAATGATCGACGAAACATTGAGCAAGGCAGCACCGGAAATGTCACAACTGCTTTATCGCTTATTTGCAATTTTAAATTTCTTCAAATATTTAATTTCATCCTCAAAATACCCATACTGTATAACGTCCCACTATGTGATTCGATACTAGTTCACGTATCGGTGTTTTTTTTGTTTTTGAATATAAAAAAGAAACCAGTAGGTGACGGATTGGAATTTCATTTTATTGCAATTGGCATCACTCACTTTAACCACTTCTAACAAAAATCGCTCGATATCATTCTATCGTGGGTTTCACGCTCCGATAATTTCACCGTCAGACATCACGTTCCATCCTTTCATTTAAAAAAAAAAATGAAACAACATTACCAAGCAGAGACATCAAAAATTAAATTTGTCAAAGCGGAATCGACGCTAAACGATAATCTTCAACTCGGATTTTTTTTTTAATACTGGGCTGGTAGTATGTACCGAAGTCATTACAAGTCATTCAATTATCGCATTATCTCCCGATCAAATCTCGCGTGACGATCATCCGCCCACAAATCGCGAGTATTAGACACAATCGTCTTGTATAAGGTATATTCATCGGGGACAAAACGATTCAACAAAATAATATAGAAGCCGATCGATTGCCCAAAAATAGTTTTTCGCGCCCCAAACCCTAATTCATTCATACACGGCCAACATGACTGTAACTAACCTTAATATCTTCCCACATACAGCAATATTATTATGATTGCCTCCTCTCATTTAAACCTTTCACTACGCATAAATGATAATACCGAACATTTATTTTTCTCTTTATTATCCCTTTGTTTTATATCGTCATTCAGACCGATAAATGCGTAAAAAAAATCGATCGGCTGGTGCGGTGATAAAATATAAAAACCAGCCTCAACTCTCGCTCGCCTCCTCCCACCTGCGATCATAAAAGTTCAGGTAAACCCATAATGTGCATTATCGCACCGAGCTTTATTTACAATCGACATGGAGGAAACGCTATTTCTTCTGTCAGATGTTCGTGCAGATACCGTTTTTTTTTTTTTTCTCTCCTTTTTTTATTTATGTAGAGGGCCGAAATACGAGCAATTACATCGAATGTGGGTCATCTCGGGACAACGCTGGGTGGAAATGAGTCATTTTCCAGGGCATCCTAAACCAGCGTCGATCACACACCCCCTCTCTCTTTCTCCACCATTTTCTTTCACTCTTCTCTTCGACTTGCGGAGTAAACAAACTCGACGAAAATATGAAATTCAAATACTGTAGTTGAAGAAAACAACATTCACCCAGATAACGAGTTTTCCCTCGCCCACTACACACATTCCGCGCTAGCTAAAAATTTATTACAAAGCAGCCAATACTTTTTAATTCACGCTCGATTTATCATAATGTGCCAAAATAAAAAAATCCTTGTTTTTTTTATGGTGCCACCGAATAAATATTGCCGCAACATTGATTAAACAATTTAATCGAGGGAAGAAAAAACAAAAGTTAATCCGCATGCGACAAAAAAAAAAGTTTAATAATGATTAAAAAATGATATCTATCGTAGTAAAAAAAAAAAAACAATTCTGCGCCAGTTATTAATATATTTTCATGATTGAAAAAAAAAAATGATTGCCTCAGCACAGTCTTGTTTTTCAACGATATTAAAATCTCTTTACGCTCCCAATTGTCACGTTAGCCGGTGTAATTTACTCTCCAACAGTGGCGTTTAGCATTGCAAACATCCGGCTCTTTTATTTCCCCATTAAAGCATTGCTCTACTAATAACTACATATCTTATGATGCAATTAACAATCATAATTCATAACCGAAAAAATATTTATGCGATTTAAAAACAACGTTAGACCAAAATATTAATTTGTTTGCTACTCGCGTAGGCGGTGGATTAACTGGTCTTCGTAACGCAGGCAAGTAGCGAGTGCAATATTATTGATGGTGAAAACTACTAAAAACTGCATCAAGATTCTTTCTTTTTGTAATGCTTCATTTCTTTGCCGCCATAGATGCGAATCGGGCGATGGAATCACAACAACAAATGGGCGGGGCACCGTCCGCACGGCTTTCGACAAAAATTGAGCGGAGACGAAACGCATCGTCTTGCATTAAATGCAAGCGCCATGAATTAATATTCTTAAATAACAGATTGATAAGGAAATGTGTAAAGTGCATTAAGAAAATGAATCTCTCATACAGGGCCCTATCCTTCACCCCTCTTCCCACGCACACTGTACGGTCGGAACGTAACTGCTTCTGCTGGCGTGTGTGTTCATGCGTTTGCAACAAAAATGGCCGACAAATTTTTTTTCTCCCTCCTCCCCCCCTCCTCCTACAGTACATTTCGAACGAAGATTATTCGTTTAACAATCTTTATTCGGATGTGTACACATATTCATTTAATTCCGACAAAATACTATCATCGTTTGACCTTCAGTCGACACTACAATTTAAACATTATATCGCCGCGGCGATTGCAGAAGCTGGATGACCCTGAAGGAACTGTAAACGTTTGTACCGCAAAAATATGCCGCGGTAGTCGCCGCCGCTGCGGAAGAAAAATGCTTAATTGATAAAGATAACGTGGAAGGCACAAATTGCCATTTTTAAACTCGGACGAACGTTCGACATTATCGATAATTTATTATTAAACTCAATTACTTACCGCGGCGTTTTTCCACTTCTAAAAGTCCCCCGATTTCACAGCACAAGTTTCATCCAAACTCCTTGCACCAACAAAGCCGACCCGCAACCAGTCACTGCTCAATAGCCGACGCCCTTTTTTTTTACTACTCTCTGCTTTGATCATGCGCACTTGATTCTCCGCTAGAGGCGCTAAAATATATAAAAGTCAAAATTAGTAATTTTTAAAATATCTAATATTATATATTTTTTAAAAAAAAATAATGTGGTTGCATCTTAAATTTCGGTAAACAAATTTAACGCTAAAATAAAAATTAGTTTAAATAAAAATAACTCGGTAATAAAAGAATATAAGGGAAAATTTTGAAGCGCCCCTATATTGCATAACTTGTATTAAAACCATTCAAAATCAACTTAAGGTATTTTGACAGGTATATCTCAATACCATGGAAAAAGGTAGAAATCCAGCTATGGGGAATGATATACACATTCGGGGTTGGAAACCATGAGCGTTATTTCATAATGCAGCGCAAGTGCTGCAGATACGATAAATTATTATTTTGTGAACCAGGGTCAAAATAAAAAGTTAATGAAAAAAAATTAATTGGCTATACCTGCAATATTGCCAGTGCTCGTTATATTCATAAAAATATTTAACGTTTTTTAAACAAGTGCCAACATTTTGCAATATTATACTGATTACCGTAGTACTTTAGATTAATTTCATCTAAAATTGCTGTACTATTACAATATACTGTGCATGCATGCAAGGAAATCTCACTTGTAAGTTAATTATCACCAAATTAATTACTTTCTCTCATTATTTTATACATTCATTAATTTTTCAGTGGGAAAGAAGAAAACTGTCAGTTTCAAATTGTGAAGTTGTAATTAAATCAGCTGTTCCAGCTATCAACACGTGAAGTAACACTTGTGAGTGATCAAGAGCAGAAAACACTGTGAAATTAATTATAATTCTTAATGATAAACTTATTAAGTTCAATTTCTACGTTCATGTCGTGCATTTTATAATTTAATAATTATTAATATTCAAAAGAATGATGTGCGATTTATCGAGCAAGAAGATAATAATAATTGGGGCCGGTGTTTCTGGTTTAACAGCGGCGAGGTATCCTGTCAAATAGACATTTTGCAATTTCAGTTTTACGGTAATTTTTTAATATTTTTTCAGAAATCTCTATGATCGTGGATATAAAAGTATAAAAATATTTGAAGCGAGCGATCGCATTGGAGGTCGTATATGCACCAGAAACTTTAGTAAGCACCCATTTTTATAATAATAACTAATTTAAATTGAGCATTTTCAAAGAATTTGGCAATGATAACTAATTACGCAATAAATAATAATTGTAATAAGAACGTTTGGGGAAATTTATTTAAGGAGAATTAAAATGTTGAAATGTCAGGTGATGGATGGGTGGAGATTGGAGCTCAATGGATTCACGGAGAAAAGGACAACGTGGCTTATGATTTGGCCGCTCGCCATCGACTGGTGTGTGGGGACCGGATGGAAGGAATTGACACCAGCTTGTTTTATTCCGAAGACGGAAAAGAAGTCAACGCGAAGTTGGCGGAAAAAATGTACGACTTTTTCGAAGATAGTTTAAACCGCTCTCAATTGGCCAAAAGCGATCGTCAAGCGGGTGTGGTAACCATCGACGACTACCTCAATCAAAAATTCGAGAAAAAAGTAGCGAAAAAAAATTTAACTTCAGACGAAAAAGCCATTTCGTTGGGACTTCTTGGATGGTTTAAGGCCATTCAATGTTCCATCGAAGGCTGCGATTCGTTGGCCCAACTATCTACCGTATCTTTTACTAAATATAAAGAGTGTAAAGGAAATTCGTTAACAAATTTCAAAAATGGATATCGCACTCTGATCGAGACTATTGCCTCTGGAGTACCGAATGAAGCGATAAATCTCAACAAAATCGTCGTCAAATTGGATCTGCAATCGGTATAGCTTTCATTCGCCATGTCCCTCTACATTTTAGTCGAAATTAATGGTTTGGTTTCTCATTAGAATGAAAACGGGGTTAAAATTATTTGTTCCGATTCGACCATTTATGAAGCCGACCATGTCATTTTGACCGTTTCTCTGGGATATTTAAAACAAAATGCCACTACTCTGTTTAATCCTCCTCTTTCTATCAGCAAGAGACAAGTTATCGAAGTAAAACCACTTTTTTATAATTATTTATACGTTGAAACTATAATTTTAAAATTCCATTTTTCAAATTAGAAACTAGGTTTCGGCACCGTCAACAAAATCTTTTTAGAATTTGACCACCCGTTTTGGCCGCCATCCAGCGGAGGTTACAACTTGGTTTGGAAAAACGACGAGCAAATTAGGAACGATCCCGTTCATCACTGGGCTCGAGATTTTTTGGGCTTCGTTACAGTTCCGTTTGCATCCAACGTGCTTTGCGGATGGTTAACCGGTGCCAGCGCCAGATATATGGAAACTTTATCGGACGACCAAGTTTTAAAAACTTGCGTTTATATTTTACAAATGTTTTCTGGAATTTCGAACCTTCCTTCGGTCAAATCAATTACGAGGTTATTTCCCTTAACCATAAATATTTCTTATTTTATTTAAAAAAAAAAAAAAAAAAAAGAATCTGAATCGATTTCTAATCTTAGGTCAAGATGGCATAGCAATCCATTCACGAAAGGTTCATACACTTTCTTCACCAGCAATCAATACGAAAACGAAGAATTAGCCAAACCTATTACCAGATCGATAAACAATATTGAGGTACAGTACATTATTTATCATTTTCAAACACACTTTTTTTCCCCTCTGGAGTTTCAGTAAACTAAAGGCATGCATCTTACACGTAGGTACCGGTGATTCTTTTCGCTGGAGAAGCCACGCATCCTTATTACTATTCGACGGTGCATGGTGCCATGGAAACCGGAAATCGCGAAGCCAATAGAATTTTCAACCATTATTCGACCTCTAAAAAACGATCCAATTTGTAGAAGTATAAAAAAAAAAAATTAGATAATTATCAATTTTTGATCCAGCTAATTTTCTCTTTTAATTTCAATTGTAGATTTTCCTTTTACTGCTTTCTAAGAAGTGAATTTATTAAATGGTAGCTGATTTAATTAAAACAAAATATCTTGCGCAATGAAATTTTTTCGAATATTTTTTTACATATCGCCGAAAGCTAAATTTTAGTATTAAATCAATAATCAAACAAAAAAATACCAAAAAAAATTTTTGTTTGAAAAGTGATGAAGATAATCTCTCAACGGGGTAACCTTTGCTTTTCAAACTCTTGATAACCAATATCTTATCAATCAGCGCCAATCAATTGTGCCAACTCAAAATCTAACGATCTTGTTATTGTATTTCCCGCATAACTTAGAAGAAGAAATAAAAAAAAAACCCCACAAGGTTGCTATTTGCTCTCCTAGTAATCTATTTTTCTCACTGTTTATTGATTTTCTTCGCACTGTTTTTATTGATGATTAAAATAATAAATTGATCGCAAATTTATTTTCAAATTTGGAGGTCAGTCTGTCATCGAGATCAAATGTTGATCCGATAGATGGCGTGTTATTGAGGATATAAAGATGCACGCGCTTCCATCCGCATTGGAATTGAGTGCTAGGTTTGCCCCTGCGCCGCGATACCATCGTCGCCCGCCTGCCATGATCCCATCCAAAGATGCAGCATCAGCCAGATATAGAATCAACCGCTGCGTCCTCATCATTTGCAACCGGAGAATCGCAAGGCGGATGTGAATGCAATTACCAATTAAAAAACGATGATCCGCGCATTATTATTATTGGCGCGGGGATAGCAGGTCTCTCCGCAGCTTATCATTTAAATAATTTACCCAAAGGATTTAACAACATTTGTATTCTTGAAGCTAAGAATCGAATTGGAGGAAGAACGTGTACCGTTCCACATGGTGAGGATCGCATAAGATTTACACTTTCATTCTTTTGCATTTTAAGAAATTACATTTTTACCGCATTTAGAAAACGCAAAAAAAAAAAAAAAATGATAATAATAATAATACATGTACAGTACTGAATTTATAAATTATATAGTCGGCCAGTAAATATAATTTTAGTTACTTTAATGATATTTTAAATTATAATAAATAATTATATAAGATTGAATTTGAAAAAGATAATAAAGGTAATTATTATTGCATATTCATCGTTATTTTTTCCCCTTCATTTCTATAAAACTTAATTCTAAAAATTAAATAAATACAGTAATGATAAGAAAAAAAATTGTACTTACATGTACCGGTGTTAATTAATAATTTTACGGTACCGGTATTTGCTTATTTTAAAAAATAATGTACTTTTATTAATAAATAAATTAATTGTTTTTATAAAATTTAAATTTTAAAAATTATTCTTTTAAAAATTCAATAGAAAATAGTGTACTGTATTCATTAAATTTTCTAAGGTATTTTTAACTTTACCGGTAATTAAAAAAAAAAAAAAAAACTTTGAAGTTTGCAAACAAAACAATTGCCATGGAATAGGCTACTGCATAGATACCTTAATAAAATTGAGAGTTAACACTTAATAAACTTCTATTGTTATAATTATTTATCTGTCTCCATTTCTCAGAAAAAGGAGTTTTAGAACTCGGAGCGCAATGGATTCAAGGCCAAAAAGATAACCCGGTTTGGAAATTCGCGGTGGAGCACAATATCGTGAATGAATTAAATCCATCAGTGAGTGGAGAGGGTCTGGGAGATTACTTGACTCCGGATGGAACGCTGGTTCCACCGACCTTAGTCAATCAAGTTAACCAAGTCATAGAAGATGCCAACGAAAGTTGCGGCGATTATTTGGAAATGGTGGAACTAATACATACAAACGAAGCCGCCGTCGATTTATCAATCCCTGAATCAGTAGAAGATTGCTTTTGGAAAGCGTTCAGTAAACACCTCGACAAATGCGACGATCCACCCAACGTGCGAAACCTTAAAGAAGGCTTGTACAATTGGAACTTAACCTTTCACTGTTTAGACAACGCGTGTCATTCGCTCAAACAATTGTCGGCGCTCACGTGGGGAGAATATATCAACTTAGATGGAAATCGCTGGGTGAATTTGCCTTCGGGATACCAACAAATCATTGACCAAATTGTATCGGGTTTACCGCCGAAAACCATTGTTACTAATAAAGCCGTTACCAAAATTGAATGGGGACGCGTTTGCTCGGCCAACATTAAAACCATTCAAACCTCAGAATACACGAATAGTAAAGCTTATAATATTAATAATAACAACAACAATACGGATAAAATAGATAAATGTTTTCAAGCCAAACTTACGTGTTCGGATGGATCCAGTTACTTCGCCGATCACGTCATTCTCACAACTTCGCTAGGATTTCTTAAAGCCAATCAAGACACCATTTTTCAACCGCTACTTCCACTTAAAAAGCGACAAACTATATTATCTATGGGATTCGGAACACTTAATAAAATATTTCTCGTGTTTGCGACTCCTTTTTGGGAGAAAGAAACACCCGGGTATCAGTTAATATGGCCGCCAAATTCAACTGATCAATTTCCTTTACAAGTTCCGGTACGTAAAAAGCGTAAACATCCGGTTGAATTTTTTTTTTAAAAAAAAAATATTAATTCAGAAATTCCTGTAAAATTTTGGAAAAAAAAAAAATATTAATTATTAAAATTCATAGTACCGTATATTAATTTATTTTGTCCTATTATTATAATTTTGGTTCCTTGTTTGTTCTTTTTTTTTTAAATTTAGAATAATAATATTATTATTCAAGCATTAATATATTAGAACTTTTTAAATTTTAGAAAAATGATTATCATTGGTACAAAGATATCACAGGATTTGACGTCTTACCTAACCATTCAAACATTTTACTGGGTTGGATAGGGAAACGTGGAGCCGAAATAATGGAAAATCTATCAGACTCAGAAATTACAGAAACTTGCTCAAAATTATTGAATCAATTCACTGGTAAACACATTCCAAGAATAACAAAATTAATTAGGTACATTTTTGAAAAAAAATAAATAAATAAAAGAAAGAGCTTAAAAGAAAAACTAACGAATAAAATTATATATTTTGTAGATCAAGTTGGTTCAACGATCCTTACACTAAAGGTTCGTATTCTTCCAGGACAATCGAGATGGATGAACAAAAATGCCATACTGATGATCTGTCGAGACCAATTTTTTTTAAAGATACAAAAGTTGAATTAAAATAAAAATTAATTATGTCTTAAAACTGCTAATTACTAATCGTTATTTTTTGTAGTATCCATTATTGCAGTTTGCTGGTGAAGCTACTGATACTAAATATTTTTCCACTGTTCACGGTGCATTTATTTCCGGAATACGTGAAGCTGAATTACTCATTGAATTATATCAACGCAATTAATTTAAAAAAAATTTATCCTTTTTTGTGTCAAAAATCAAACATGATTATTTTTACAAAATGGTAAACGTTTTTACACTTAAAAGTTGATAAAAATAATATTCTTAGAATATTTTTCGCTAATCTCAATTTACATGATTACGAACTAGCGTTTGTTATTAAAAAGAATTAAATATAAAATTATGACGCATTTTTAAAATCTCATTACTTCAAAATATTATTTAGATCGTAATAAACTAAAAATTTACTTACAGGTACTTGTAGAACCATGATTAGCTTGTTTTTAATCTTCTGAATTTTTTTTTTTTTTGCTTTTTGGAGTAATTCAATGATTCAAATTGACTTCGACAGTTTCCTTCATTAACCATTGTTTTGTTGCGGTTAGATTTTGACGATCCAATTCTGCCCCAATCACTTCGCGGCATTTTTTGTGATAATCGTTCAACCAATTAAGCTAAGATTTAAATAGTAAATATTTAATGCTTAATATTTACATCATTTGAATATTTTTTTTATATACATACCTCATCACAAGTCAGCAATGAAACGTCAATTAATTTCAAATTCATGGGAACTAGAGTCAGCGGCTCAAATGTCAAAAATTGTTTTTCGGTGGTATACTAAAGAATATAAAATAATAAATTGTTAAACAATGATGTTTTTCAAACTTTTATATGTTAGGACAATTAAAGTTAATATTCACCTTAGTTTCAGCATTTACAACAATGTTTACATTTTCAACGCGACACCCAAAACTTCCATCCTTATAATAGCCGGGTTCTTTAAAAATAAAGTTCAGGTAAGATAGTTTTTTTTTTTTTTAAAAATCCTATTAAAAATAGTCACCTATAGTTAAAATCATATTTTTTTGTACTCCAGGGTCATCAGCCAAAACTCTTTGCCCGATTCCAGATGGTCCTATTGTCAGTATATAATTATGCATTATTAAATTTCATCCATTATTAAAAATATAAGAAATACAAAAGATGTGAAATTTGCCTTCGTGAACATTGAGGAAAGCGCCAACACCATGCCCTGTCCCGTGGGCATAATCTAACCCTACACTCCACAATGACATACGAGTTATGGAGTCCAACATTTGTCCTAAAATTAAACGTGTTTAATGAAAACTACATTAACTAAAATAATAAATAAATTACCTTTCAACATATTTGGAAATTTAGTTCTTGCTAGGCTAATATGGCCTTTTAACACTCGAGTATAACACTCTTTTTCATACTGGGTAGGTGTACCAAAATGGAATGTACGAGTGACATCTGTAGTTCCATCGCTAAAATTATTTATAGATATAAAATAACAGCGCAATGTAAAAATCAAAAAGGTGTGTTATTAACAGATATTGTCCGCCAGAGTCGCATAAATATATTTCAGAAATAGAAATTGAGCGATCAGTTTCAGCAGATGGTTGATAATGAATTATGGCACCATGAGATCCAGACGATGAAATCGTCGGAAAACTGTCTCCAACAAAATTTGCTTGTTGACTAATAATAAGAGATTAATGTAATTTAAGTATATAAAAAAATATGTAGTTATATGCAAAACTTTTCACTACCTGCGAAATTCTTTGAGTTTTGTTGCTCCAGAAACTTCAGTGACAACATTTTTTGGCAATTCATTTTCCAACCAATGAAAATATTCGCACAATGCAACAGCGTCACGAATCTATGTTAAACTTAATTTAATTTAATCTATATTTATACCAAAATAAATATTTTTACGCTGCAATTTTTCATTCCCTGAATTTCAGTGCTATTTTTTATTCCTTTTAAAATTTGAATTGGTGACCCTTTGAAAAACAATCTTCCCTGTTTTGAAAAACATGCTTTTAAATTATAAAATTATAAATTATTTTCAAAAAACTTACAGAAGGAATCAGGTGTAAAAGACCATAGCTTGATTTGCCACTTATCTACGCGTTCATTTTAAAAATTAACTGAAATATATCTTATTATAAACTATCCTACCCAAACTTTTCCGGGTGTTTCTGGCAAAAGAGCAGGTAAAATCGTTTTAATTTCGTTGTATGCGTGGTATTCAACTGAAATTGGATCTGGTCTATTATCAGTTAGAAAACTTTTCAAATCATCATTTAATCGCCCTTGATCAATAAACAAACTAAAATAAAAATAAGCAAATTATACCATGCGATATTATACAAACTTGACGAAAATTAAAATTAAATTCCAATTTTAATAAACTTACTGTAATTTATCCATTGCTAAAATCGCGTAAGAAAAAAAAACTGGATTGCACTGTACATCCGATCCTCTCAAATTCAATAACCCTTGTGTTTAAAATAATAAATACAAATTTATTAAAATTTACAAATAAATTCAAAATGATGTAATAAAATATGATACTAATTAAATGGTATAATTTAAGTGAAAAACTTCAAATGTGGATAAAATTATTTAAAAAAAATTAAAATGTAAACTACTGTAGGCTACATACAGGCAATTTCATCCAAAGCTGTAACTACAAATAAAGTTGCATTCTTTTCCGACATTTTTTCTCGAACTTCTTTAACTTTATCCTGCCACAATTTGCCTACAAATCAAAAAGTTTAAATTAAGTTTATTCGTAAAAGCTCTTTGTAGTTGGGTTTATCACCTGAATATTCTATGGATAACGAAATAATTGGAGTAGTAGGACGTGCTGGTTGATCATCCCAAATTAGATCGATTAAATTTTGAGCAACAGCTACTAATTTATGGCCTTCACTTTGCAACTGCGTGGACAGAGCGGTCCAGGCATCTATACAATTATGAAAATAAACATTTAATAAAAGAAACTCTTAAATTTAAATAAAACTTTAAATATATTTTTGTAATGACCTCCAGAAATTATATACGGATCGACTCCGACAAGACTGCCACTTGTCAATTCTGAATTTAACCAAGAGCCATAAGTAATAGTTGAAGAAATATCTATAAAAAAAAAAAGACGTAGCAGATAATTATTAATGAAACGAAACAAAACTATAAACATAAATTTAAGAACAAAACAAATTTATAGGTCTTAAATTGTACGGAGTATTAGCTAATACCAAGGTTTTCCTTGAAGGTATTTACAACAAAATCGTAAATTAAAAAATATATATTTTTTTTTTTTGCAATTTAAAGTTTTAATATACGTAATACCGTAATTAATTTTATATCGTAATAGATTTTGTCACTTTCAAAGATAAATTTAATCTTAAAAGTATTGATAATAACCATCTTTAATCAGTGTCCAATTTGAATCAAGTTCTTGTTCGGCTTGCAAAAAATAGCGCCCATCCGTCCACAATGAAGCTTTTGTTCCAGTTACAATGGCAGTACCTATAAAGTCAAAAACAATAACTATGTAAAATCTGCAACTTTTTAATCTATAACACAATCCGATGACAAGCCACCTGTACTTCCAGTAAAACCAGAAATATATTCCCTTCTTCGATCACAAGGTGCAATATACTCACTCTAAACAATACAACTCAAAGTCATTTACATAATTTATATTTTTGTAAAAAAGAAAAAACATTTGGAACTCACTTGGTGCGCATCACCAGAAGGAATAAAATAAGCATTAATTGGATTTCCTCCCGGAAAATATTTAGGATCCGACATCACCTCCCTCAACCTTTCGAGAAGTTTCGTAGTTGATTTTCTTATCATTTTATCTCAAAATTACTTTCAACTATTTCAAAAAATGCGTCAAGCGTTTTTATAGTTAAGGAATTTAAAGTTAAAAGTAACTTACTTTGCGCTGTCAAATCTAGGTTCTGGTTCTTAAACTTGACCCTAAAGTTGATTTCCAATCAAATGACGCGAACCAATCTTCACCGAACAGGTTTTGTTTTGGTCCTTCGTAAACACGAACTACGGACCTTCAGCACTACTTTGACCTACTTTTGGAGCTTCGACTACATCCAGCACCACGCCGAATTCAATGCCGGCAATGGTATGGCGCGTGTTCTCCTCCGAGGGAAGAGAGGTGAGCTCCTGCCTGGCGCTCGCAACCGATCCCGATGATTCAACATCCGAGCTTGAGCTAGCCGTGCTCAGCTACGCTGCTCAGCCAACGCCCTCAGACCCAACGCATCCCAGACCGCCTCGTTGCTCAGCTTCTTCAGCAGCTGTTATTTGAAGCTGAGCAGAACGCAACTTCCGTTTTTGACAGACTCCTTTAACTTCAGCAAAATCTATTTGATGTTAGTTTGGTGTTATTTAATTTTCCATTCAAATTAGATAATTATGGAGGCTTACGACGTGATAGTAAATCAGCCTGTTGTTATTGATAATGTAAGTCAAAATATTATTACGTTTATGCTGTAATGAAAGGTAAATTTTCACCATTTAATTGGGCAGTGGAAAACATGTTGATTCATTACAAAATACTGTACCTGTCAATTTTAGCACCCTTTATATTTTCACCTTTATTCATAGTAAAATTTGTAGCAAATTTGTAATGTGTGTTCTTTCTTTTTTTTTTTTTTTTGAAAGCTAATTATTTTCTTTTACTTAATTTTAGGGCTCAGGTGTTATTAAAGCAGGCTTTGCTGGTGATCAAATTCCGAAATGCCACTTTCCTAATTAGTAAATAACTTAATTTTTTCTAACAATAATTTATACAAATCAGTAAGATAGTGTTCTATTTCTAATATTTTTTTAAAATGTAACTATAGTATTGGACGACCCAAGCATACACGTGTAATGGCAGGAGCTTTAGAAGGAGATATATTTGTTGGTCCCAAAGCCGAAGTAAACAAAACGCTTCATTTAGATATGCAAAAAACTCGTGCATAGGTTAATTTTGTTTTTTGTAGGAACATAGAGGTTTGCTAAGTATTCGGTATCCAATGGAACATGGTATCGTCACGGATTGGAACGACATGGAGAGAATATGGCAATATGTTTATTCTAAAGATCAGTTACAAACGTTTTCTGAAGAGGTAATGCACCTTATTATTTTATAAATGAGGAAAAAAATAACTCAACCCCCATCTTTAACATTTTTCAGCATCCTGTTCTCTTAACAGAAGCTCCTCTTAATCCAAGGAGAAACAGAGAAAAAGCTGCGGAAATATTTTTTGAAACTTTTAACGTCCCAGCTCTTTTTGTTTCTATGCAGGCTGTTCTTAGTCTGTATGTTTTTCTCAAATCATGTTTAAGAACTGTTGGCTTAATAAAGTATATTTATTTAGCTACGCGACTGGAAGAACGACTGGTGTTGTATTAGATGCCGGTGATGGAGTGACGCATGCTGTACCCATTTATGAAGGATTTGCAATGCCCCACAGCATAATGAGAGTGGACATTGCGGGTCGTGATGTCACTCGTTATCTAAGACTTCTTTTGAGAAAAGAAGGTTTTAATTTCCGCACTACAGCCGAGTTTGAAATTGTTAGAACCATTAAAGAAGTAAGTAAACTATTGGTAAAAATTATCCCACACTCTTTCAACTTTTTAATATTGTATTTAGCGAGCTTGCTATTTGGCTAGTAATCCTCAAAGAGAAGAATCTGTTGAGACCGATAAAGCTCAGTATGTTTTGCCTGACGGAAGTAGTATTGAGGTATATAAAATTTCTAAACAAATATTTTCTCGAGTTAAACTTGTGTTTTTTTTTTTTAAATATTAGATTGGACCTGCACGTTTTAGAGCGCCAGAAGTTCTATTCAGGCCTGATCTAATCGGCGAAGAATACGAAGGTTTACACGAAGTTTTACATTTTTCCATTCAGAAATCTGATATGGATCTTAGAAAAGTTTTACTGCAAAATATTGTTTTATCGGGTGGATCAACTCTGTTTCGAGGTTTTTATTACTATAATAATAATCACCTGGTTAAAATGTATTACATGTTTTTTTTAAAAAAATAAATTTATTTAGGAATGGGGGATAGATTACTTAGCGAAGTTAAGAAAATCGCACCTAAGGATATTAAAATTAGGGTAATTAAGGTTCAAGGAGGGAAAATATAATATTCTACATTTAATTCATTAATTATTATTTTCAGATCTCAGCTCCTCAAGAACGATTATATTCCACGTGGATGGGGTAAATAGTCAATAATTATCCGCTTTTGATCGCATTTTAATGAATATTTCGATATTTAGTGGTTCAATTTTGGCTTCTTTGGATACTTTTAAAAAGATGTGGGTATCTAAAAGAGAGTACGACGAGGAAGGAGCTAAAGCCATTCATCGCAAAACATTCTGAAAACGAATATTTAATCTCTCATCCGATTATTACGTGTGCTTTCATCGGTCTATATACTTTCTTGTCACTAACATTTAAATGTAGTGGCAGATAGTAGACTATCCAAAAAAAAAAAAAAAGATTGGCGAAATATTCGGGGATAATGACTTAAGTTATTGGCAATCTTCTATGGGATTATGTAAATTAGTTTTTTTATGCATACTGCAGCTGATTATTATATAGCCAGTTTTTACCAACTGGTAACATTGCCTTAAAATTCTTTTTGTGTTATCTTCGTAAATATTAGTTCATATGTTCCAGTTTTAAAAAAATTTACTTAAAAGATTTTGCTTCTAAATGAAATGGAGGAATTTGCAATTTTGATTTAACTAAATTAAAATACAAAAAAAAAAACCACTCGTGAGAAATATCGATTCCAATGAAATGTTATGAACTAGGAAAATAAAATTTCTTTAAAAAATTAACGTAAATTTATTTATAATCATTTTTCTTTTATCGACTGATTTCAGTTTTCAAGTTCTTGGAATATAGAATTTTAACTACGAGAAATGATTTTGTTTTCCTTAAAAAATAATTCCCCCTACAATTATAAACCCATTTCTGTATTTAAATCACAATTTCAGTAAGGGAAAAAAAATTAGCTTACCGTTTTAATACCAATGCTTGATTTTTCTTTAAACCTCTGACATTATTAACGTAACCAACGCAGACCAACCGGTAAACGGATGAGACCTCAATCCATTGCCATTTTCGTCATTATATTGTTCCCATATGTACCCAGTTTTTGTATAATCTTTGTACATATTTGACACAATATTTGATTTTAACTTTGAATAAAGGTCTTTTGCTTTGCTTTGAAACGGACCTTCGATATTGCCGTAGTATTTCAAGGCTTCAATTGTTAAATAGTTTATATTAATCCATATTGCACCTCGCCAATATGGCGGATTATGAGGATTGTTATTTTTTTGGTAGTAAAACGACGACTTCGCCAATGACCGTAATCCGAATGGTGTCCACAAAAGATTAGGATTTTCTAAATCCGTTAATATTTTACCCAACTTATCCGACGAAGGCTCTACAATGCGTAATACAAATGGAAATAAACTTACATAACCGAAATAATTAATAAATTGAAGCGTTGGTTCTTCCAGGTAAACGAGAATCGGATTTTGGCTCGGTGGTGGTGCGCCGGGTGACAAAGGCTTTGGCTTTTGTAATTTTACTTTATTTGAGTGTAATCCGTAATCCGTGTACGCTTGAAGTTTTGGTGACCAGTGTAATTCGTCTAACAATTTATTATCATAAAGATAAGCGCGCGTTGCGGCAAATTCGTCGTCCGGCTCTTCAATAGCGGTGGCGATATCAGAGATGACACCGGCTGCAAAGGCCATCCAGCAACGAAGGTCAACGTGACGTTCATCGTCTGTTGGGTTAGTAGCCCTAGGATAATCGTCAAAACCGGATGTCAAGGTAATGGGATTTAACTCTTCTACATTTTCGCTATTTCTTCCACGCCATCTGTAAGTTCCGGATAGCTTTCCTAATTGCGTGGTGTTAAACCAATGGAACCATTTTTTTAAGCGAGGAAAAACCCTCTTTAGATATCCTCGATCTTCTTCAGAAATTCCCCCACTTTTTCCTGTCATTTTCTGCAATATGTATTTTAAAGGTAGAAATAACGTCGGTGGATTGGCATTAACATTTTGCTGCACCACAAATTCTGCGGGAACACGAGCCCGGGCTTCCGCATCTAAAATTTGTTCTCTCGGAATCCAGCCTTCGCAATTCATTAAATCCAACCAATGACCAATTATATCTTTAGATATCTCCATATTCCACCGAGAAATTAATAAATTATGGAATCCGTCGTCCCATAGAAAACCTCTGGGGAAAAAAGATCGCGAAGGAACCGCCGTATACAACGGTGCTTCAAAATACATTAATGGTTCCTTGTTATAAGCACTTTTAACAATCGATTGTCCATAAAAATATCCAATACCACCGATCAGATTGCTTAAAGCTGCTTTGGCGAAATAAATTTCTTGTTTCGTACGCGATGGACTCTCACGAACGCGAAAAACTTCGTCAAATTTACGATGAAATTGATGGCTATGATTGTTTAAGGTTTCCAAATATAATTGCTCTGCTAAAGCCGAATATCGATCTATATCATTTTCTTCGCATTCGTAAATTACTTCCAATTCAAATGGCGGAATAAATGTTACTTGATAAACAACCAGATTAGGGTTACGATTATTTGAATTCTCCTGGAATACTTCACCTCCCAAACCAATATAAGCTAATTTTTCTTTTTCAACGCGCGCCAATCCGCGCATCACTCCTTCTTCGATGCCATCTAGTCCTCGAATTGACGTACTTAAATAATTAACATTACTCTTTGCGGAGCTAGTCATAAAACGAAGACGAAATTTTCCAGTTGATTGAGAATTTCCTATAATACTGTCTATATTCTGGTTATAAATTTTCGGCTGCAAAAATCCATCATTATCCAAGGCTGAGTAAAATAATAAAGAAACCCGTTGTAGTTTGTCTTGCAATTCCTGAATGCCACCATTAAAAAAAGAAAAAATTAGCAGTGTATAATTAACTTAACTACTTGATAAATCTGTGAAATGAATTACACTTTGAACTGTAAATCGAGCTGTCCATTCACTTCCATAATTTTTCACCGCTCTTTTAACAAACGTGTTGGTTATAGAAATTCCACTGTCATATATAGATTGAACGCCGTAATTTTCACCGTCGTGTTCTAACCAATTGTAACGATCTTCAAAATTTCCCATTAAACACTGATGTCTAAAAAAATATCTACTGTTATTGTTAAATTAAATTTTAAGAAAAATTAAATTTCACAAATCTAGCCTATAGTAGATTCATTCTAATACGACACCCCCACTGCATGTCATCCAAACCTTAAATTGCAACTACATGTACAGCGCTTTAAGTATGCAATATAATTATGAGTAGGCCTACTGTACGTATGAATTTTTGCTATCTGAAATCCGACAAGCCGGGTTCGGTCCCACAGATGCCGGATTAGAGAAAGCCCACTGCAGTCGACTTACATCAACTTAGCTGATAACTAAATTGAATTAAAAAAAAATGTACTGTACCTTAAAGGTAGCTGATTATCAATAACTTCCTGACGAAACCACATAAGTCCAAACACCGGCGACTGTGGACTACGAGTCTTGATTCCAAAGTAAACACCGGGTCTATACGTGCCCCAATACCTTTCTGGTACATCCACACCCGATTTTACGACAACCTAAAAACCCAACAAAAACATTACTTAAGATCTATTGATAGAATAATATCAACAAAAATAACCTTAGGGGCATCCAAAGGAATTATGACTCTTGTTTGTAGCCGGTACTCATATATATAATAACCTATAATTGCTACGACGATACCAAGTAACGTGGCAAACACATGCGTACGTTTACTACCGGTAGATTTTTTAACTTTACCCTTTGTTGTTTTCGCTACACTAGGCTTATCTCCAAGGGCGCTCTTCTTTGATTTAGCCATTAATAATTAACTTATTATATCTTCACTATTTACATAAATGTAAATAATAATTTGAAGACACTTTTAATCAACTTTCAAAGCAGGAGCGTAAGCAGCTGAAAAAGCAGACGACAAATTCAGGCTAGGCCAAAATTAGATAGGACAACTGTAGGCCATAGTAGGATAGGACTCGGCAAAAATTAGCCTTGGGGCCAAAAATGGGGCACCATAAATTTATAGTGCACAAAATTAATCATTGGCAAATCTCGATTATATTGCACGGTATTTTTTCAATTAGTTACCCCTTAAATGAGAGTAGAGTATTATAATTCGAAATTCAAATTAAATCGATATAAAAATAAAATCAAAATTCGTCAAGTAAACACATTTCATTCAAAAATTATTAAAATACAAGAAAACGTAATAAGATTATTAAATATGAGAGCTTGTAAAATAAAAAAAAAAAAACAAGAATTGAACGCTTTTAACAAAATTATTAAAACGATGAATGACGATGGTCGAAAGCAATATTCTTAATACATTATGTAATATTACAATTCTAATTTAAAAAAATGAAAAAAATTAATTAAAAAAATGCAAACTTATTTTAAAAAATCCTTAAATTATTTGTACATTATTATAACAATATTGGCAATTGTTTAAATAGGATACATTCAATTTTTAAAAATATTATTAGGAAATCGAGAATATAATATTATTTCCTATTTTTGATTGATAAAATAAAAAGCAATTATGATTGTTATAAATGAATTGAACAATAACATTAAAAGTACGTCGTAATGTAAAGAATTAAGTTAAGTTAAATAATATGTCGAGTCATCGCCATATCCAATTATTAATAATTATACCCTCGGCAAATTTGGTTTCACTTATTAATATTATTCCTGTAAAGTTTTAAATAAATTCTATCATTTTGGAAAATAAACGTAGGGTGCGCTTTGCTCCTTGTACATGGGAGGATAAATAGGAGATGGAAAATCGTAAGTTGGGTAAGGAAAACCGTACATTCCTTTTTGATACAGTTCTTTATAAACAGCTAAGTTGGCCTGCAACTGTTCGGGAAGGATAGGGTGCGCAGTAGCCATCGGAAACGGCATTCCGTAGAGATGCGGCGGTGGGTGAATGTTCGGTAACTGTGAGTTATATTCCGGATGAAAATACTGTGGCATTTTATTTTCCGCACTCATGTAGCAATGATTGTGAGGAGACATCGCAGCCACCGCTGCAGTATTGGTAGTATTTCTAGGAGACGGTATAGATTTACTATTTGAAACAGATTTATAAGAATTTTTTGAATCGTGTTGATTTAGTCCGCTCGCTTCTAAATTGGAACTTGACGAAGATTCAGAGTGTCGAGATCGCACAATGGGATGGACCATCTTAACCCGAGGTTTAACTTCTTCTCTTTCTTTTATTATTTCCTTAATAGCGGGTCGCTTACTTTTCATCGAAAGGTCCAATTCTCTTTCTTCGGAAATAATACCGTTATTTTGAAAATTTTCGTTAGTCGAATTAGGTTTTGCCTTTTTGTTGCAACTTAAATCTAAAACAACATTGTCAGAATCCATAGGTTCCGCTCTCTTCTCTGTCGGATTTCGAGACGGTGGTCTTCCATTAGGCGAAGAAGTTGTCCAAGGGCTAATTGATGGTTTCTTAACTGGCGCATAGCTTGCTACTTGTGTAGCTACGGGTGAACTATAGTTTTTAAGATAATTAGAAGAATAAGGGACGCTAGGCACGTTTTTAACTTGATTAAAAGGCATAACAAAGTTACTATCTTGTTGACGCAAAGGCGGTTCACTTTTCAAGTTCGTTCTGTTCAACGAATAATGATTGACAGAGGAGTAATTTTGATGAGCAGCGGGTATACTTTGAGAAATTTCACTGGACTTTTGTCTCGACTCATTGCTTACTCGCAGCCCATTTAATCCATCACAGTCGTAAGATTTAGTCAGATTGATACCCGCTTGATTATTTAGAGTCGAGTGAGTAAATTTAATAACAGATGGACGCCCCGAGTTTTTAAAATCGTTCTCCTTTGGATCATACACTGTGCAATCGTTATTAGTAGAGTTTAAAGAAGCGATTAATTCACCATTGTTGTTCATACTAGAATCTGACTTCCTTTCATCCACTGCGACACCCTTTGACAGTTTCATATCACAATAACCATCGTAAGATAAATTAGGCAAACCACGATTAACAATCTTTGGAGTATCTGATCCTGGTAAACAGTTATTTTCCTTTGATAGAAAAGGAGACGAAGCACTAGCATTTCCCATCAAAGATCCTGCTGAGTATGGTACTTTAGAGAACATTTGTTCTTGGTATTCAGCATAATGTGAAGATTTTGAAGCAACTGACTCTTTGCCAATTAATCTTATCGATCTTAACGGGTTGGCTTTATATGAAGCCGACATATGCCGATTCTAAAATTAATTATCGAAATAGTTAATATTAAATTTGCACTAAACCATTTAGCAGATGATATACCAATTCTTTTTCAAGTGCGTAGCGACGTCTAATCTCATCCCACTTTCTCCCTTTTTCAGCTATATGATCATCCTTTGCTCTCTAAGAAAAAAAAAATTATTTAAATAACGGTGTTAGAAAAACGTTGGATCATGTAGCAATTCCCTTGGTTTAAACTAAACAAAGAGCAAACCCAAGTTTTTTTATTACCTTTTTTGGCAATAATGAAGAGTGATGTTTGTTCGAAGTTGAAATTTCATAAGAAATTGCTTGATAATTTTTATTTTGTAATGAAATAGGCACGCTATTTTTGGTCTCATCCTTAATAGTAATCACTTCACAAACCAAATTATTTTTCATTGAATTCGAATCGATAATGCTTGATGACAAAACAGGAACTGGAACTACGGTGACGTCGGGCTGGTTCAATTGATTTGTAACAGATTGTGTGGATGCAATTGGAACAAAACAGCCAGGAGGAGATTGCAACTCTTTAGAGTTGTGTAATTGCTGACTGTCCATATTTTGATCAGCGTTTCCTGGAGAAGGAACCGGAGATGTAGAATTGTCATTTGAGTTGGGAGATTGTG
Source organism: Polydesmus complanatus (assembly GCA_034692225.1). Taxonomy (NCBI): domain Eukaryota; kingdom Metazoa; phylum Arthropoda; class Diplopoda; order Polydesmida; family Polydesmidae; genus Polydesmus; species Polydesmus complanatus. The sequence continues at coordinate 25,877 of JAQGAZ010000726.1, forward strand.
GCTCGCTATTGTTGGAAGGAGTAGGTGGAAGAATAGGACTAGTAGCAGGACTAGAGCTAGAGGTAATTGAAGTTTTTCGGGTGTCGCTCGAACAACTGCGTCCACTCGCATGTCTTTCATATGGCAAGAGCAATCTGATAAAATATTTAATTGGTAAAATTAAAAAAATTAAAAACAAGTAAGATTTTTAGAACCTTTCATAATGCCTCCTAGTACATGTTGCCGCACTTGTGCTCCCTGGATTTCCACCCAATTCATCATAAATATGTTTCCAATGCTTTTTCAAAGTTATCTACACATGAAACAAAAATAATGATTATAGAATTAACAACTTCAAATAATAGTTATTTTATTTAATTAAAAATAATTTAAAACCTTAAAAAATATATTTACCTTATCATAGCCGCCTAGTTTTTGGGCAAACGTATAAAAAATATAAAGGTTAACTGCAAATATACCGCAATTAATTAAAATAAATTCTTTTTTTGAGCATGACACCGTCTTACTTTGTTTAAAGCCTAAATGTGGAACTCTTTCAATTGGAGTGTTACGCTCTCTCATAAATTTAAATAAACGTTGCAAAAACTCCTGCTCTTCTAAGTCTTCGCCGGCTAACACGCCTTTGAGCAAGTTTCTCGGGTCTTCTTCTTTAGCCTAAAAAATTATCAGATTAAGCATCGACATTTTATTAATGCTTAAATTTAAGTTGTACTTGAATGTCTCTCAATTCCTCTGAGGCGTTCGACTCTGAACTTGGAGAATTACTTCTTTTACTCTTTAAACGCTTTTTCTTAGGCCCGCTTTTTAAAACCGGTGCTAAAATTTGTTTAAAAAAATAAAATTATTATTCCCATAAATTATAAATTAAAGTAATTAAGTGTACCGAGATGAGCGCAGTGTAATTCATTAGCTTCTAACTGAGGATGATCAAATGTTTCTCGACAAAATAATAAACGACAATTGGAAGTAGGAACCGTAAAACCACCAAGAGCCAAAACGCAAGTATTGAATAGCCATGAATCCGGACAACACTCTAAACGTTTCAAGATGGCACGATAGCGACAATATTGAGAATAACTTAAAATCTTCACAGCTAAGGCATCATCGGCATCTAAAATCCAAAAAAAAAAAAAAAACTCATTTTAATACCGGTATGTTACTTAGAAAAATATTATGACATCACAAAATAAATTCTGAAAAGTATCCGTAATAATAAAATATAAATTTTTTAATTAGCTAAAACAGGGGATGCACTTTTAATTAAATTTACGCACAAAGCGAAAATTAGGATAAAATAATAAACATGACTAAATATATGCCCTCATTTCCATGAATGCTACTGACATTATTTAACGGCAAAATAAATGACCTTTTTAAAATCGATAATAACAAAAGCTGAATTAATAAACCTTCGCATATGTTGATTGCTTTTATGTACAGAAGGCCTATACCCTACAATAACAATTTCAAATAATTATGTTATTCAATAATTTATTTTATCAGCTATACTGTAGGCTTATTTTATTTTCAAAAATATTAACATAAAATTTAATATTGATTGAAATTGCATGAAATGCGCATCTGATTACATGTACAGTGTATAAAGATATTATTTTGAATAATTAAGCGGTAAAATTTTTTTTTCTCAAACAATTTCAACCATCCATCTCAATATACAAATGCAGTACATGTACTGGTATATGGGACGTTAATTTTATATTCAGCATATTAAATAAATTAAGTAAAAAACTCAAGGTTTATCCGGCCATCATTATCATATCCTCACTATCTATAAAAATAACATTTTCAAACTTGCTTACAAAGTATTATTTAAATTTTATTTTATTTATTGTTAGCATATTTTTATAGTCGTAAACAGGTTAAGATGTGTTGGCATAGCTTATGCAACGATTGAATTACTGACAATGAAATTATTTTACTGTACAAAATAAACTCCATTTATAACTCATATTTATCATCTTTTAAAATCAACTTGTGCATAGTGTATTATATATAAAAAAAAATAGAAAACAAATATTTCACCCACCTCAATTTTTACAATAGACATCTTTTGTTTAACTTATATAATTGGCATAAATAATAAAAATAATCACTAGTAAATGCTGTATATTTAAGAAAGTAGAGTGTTGAGAGCATATTTCTTAAGTTTCCTATAAAAAGCTTACTTGACCTCAATTTTTTTTTTTTTTTTAATTCAAATTCCCATAAGCAAACAACAAAGAAGTTTCCATTTTTCCTATTACAATGAGCTAACTTTTAACACTATTGAGGAATAAATAATTTAATTATCAATAAAATAAATTTATGTAACGTTTTCATAAAAAAAAGAAGTATGCGTTCCATATACAAATTCTTGTCATATTTATAAATATCCGGTAAAACGTTCACGTTCATAGAAAAAACAGTTCTTTTAAAATGGGCTGATGGGAAATAATCGCAGGTGTTTTCTCCCATGTTGAAATTGTTCGCCACCATTTTCTTATTAAACGGCGTAAAATACTCGTACATGTGAACCACATAGAGTAAAAATAGTTTACTTTCATTTTTCATTGAATTATTTAACTCACAAAAACGTTTTATTTATTATAAATATTTCGATATTAATAACGCAATAAATATTCATCATTATTGAGATGTTCTTTTATAAACAAAAAAAAACTATTACCGAGTCCTACATTTTCCATTCTTTGTATTTTTAATAATGTGAGGGAACAAAAAAAAAAAAACCTTCACTTAAAAAATAAATGAAATTCTAATTTTTCACTTAATCTGACCCGTTTACAAATTCATAATTTTTTTTAAAAGAAAAAAAAAACCTGTTTTTAATACTACAGTATTTTTATAATCTAATTTATGCGGTTATCCAATGACGGATCATTTAAGACAGAAAAATTAATCGATAACAACCTTAAAAAAAAAACATGTTAAATTTTACTATAATTAAAACTATTTAATTAATAAATTGAATAAGCCATGCAAAAAGAAAATGTCAATGACGCGAATATAGCAATTATTTACAATTACGATAAGTATTATTTTCGAATAAACTTAGTTAGAAATTATTCTTAAGTGCTTCTACGAATTTTCCTTCATGAAAAATATTATTATAACATATAAGTAGAATACAAATAAATAAATGCTTAGTTTTAATCGCTTGTTATTTCAATTAAAAAAAAAAATAAGTCGCTAAATAATTCCTTTTCAATAATTGTGTGGCATACCCTTGACCTTCAAAAAAAAGCTATGTAAGTTTTATTTTAATATGATTATCTAGTTTAGAAAAAGCCAACGAATGAAAGTGGAAAATCCTTGACTCTTTCAAATGACCTCATCCTTATAAACAGTTTAATACACGTCAATTTTGGTCATCAAGATCAAGTTTTGCTTACTTAAATCAAATTCGCAATTAGAATATTATAATAAACACGACTTTAGATTTATAAGCGCGACGTTTGCGCAATTTTTCACTCGTAGTGAACAAAATAAAAAATGAATGGAAATAAATTCAAAACGAGTTGAATAAACGGCCAAAAAATGTTTTTTCTTAAAAAAAAACAGAGTTGCTTCATCTACTGAATACATGTGAAGCCTATACATGTAGTAGATTTTTCTCTCTCGATGTAAAAGCATATCTGTACCTAATGTAAAAAAAAAATATTACTCGCAATCTATCATGAAATGATATACGAGTATATCCAATTTAATATATATTTTTTTTTAAAGGAAAAAAAAAACAACTTACAGTATCTCTTGTTAAAATAAAGTTTAACTGCGCGGTCATTCTTCTATATTTGATTACGATTTATTGATATTTTACAAATAAAAAATTGTAAAAGATAAATCAAACTTAATCTAAGCTCGCATTCGGATACACGTGCAGCGTAACGATAGAAATAACATTCCTATCTACCCGACTACACCGAACACTTTTCAAAACGCAGTTTTACGATGTCAGCGCACTTCGTAATAATTCCCACAAGTACCGCTACTAATTAATTAATAAACGCCCCATTAATAAACAGAAAAACATTATAATTAGTCAATAAAATAAACAGACTCCGCCGACTTGTACAACAATTCTACCGCAACTTATTTTATCCTTTTTCAACAATAATTAAAACTAATATTTTAAACCACCCTTAAAATGTGGACATAATTTTTTATTACTTGCTTGTCTCAAAATTATTTAAATTTATTAAAATCTTGTACTTCTTTCAATGTTTCATTTTTTTTTCTCCCCTTACCTTTTTTTTATAATAATTTAAAATGTATTGTGATAATTAAAAAATCTCAATAATTAGTTTTAACTTTATGACTTAAAAAAAAAATAGCGACTTTGTTAATCAAAAAGTAAAATTAACTCGGGATGAATTTAATTAAATCGCGAAACATTAATTTTTGCTTGTATAATGTTTGCTAGTACACAAAGTCAATTTATGGATGAACATAATCAGATTTGAAAATAAATAAAATTTGCAATTAAAAAACACACACACATAAAAAAAAAAGTAAACGGAGAATACGAAATACATTAAAGCCGGATAGAATTTTTAGTGTTTCTACAGTTCTTTTATGAGTTGTCTAAACATGGATATGTTAATTTCAACTTCATTTGCATAGCTAATGCGGATGCCGGCGATCGATAGCAATTTATTATGTGAATATAGTCAGATTTATACGCGCTTTATTTTCTGATATCTTGCATAATTTGAAATGCACGTACGCAAAATTTAATACTTAATTAAACCTCACAAAATGACATTTAAAAAAAAGGAGCACCTACTGTTTCATTAATTAAAAATTTAAAAAAAAAAAAATTATTCAAACTTAAGTTAATTAACTATCAAAATTAATCCAAAGGGCTTTAATTTTCAAAATAATAAATCATTATAATTATTAAAATAAATTTTTTTTTTTGGACGGTGTCTCTCTGGGTAGAGATGACGTTTCGAACGTGTCCATATTTTCTTTATATGATGACATCACGAAACGAGCGAGCGAATGTTTATCAACAATGCCAGCTGCAAAAACAAGATTCTTTTCCCACCCGACCGACCTCCAAGCCAAAAAGGGGGAGAAAAAATTCATTATTTCAAAATTTTGGAAACCACACCCATTTAACAAATGGAACAATTTTTCTCAAACTTTTTTATTCGAGTAATTTGTATTATTTAAAATTTTTTAGTTTTCCACTAAATTAGATTATATCTTGACCTAATTGATCGACCAGAATATATTAAATCAAAAAAGTCTTTTATAACTTTTTTTTTTTTAACTCAACTTTTAATAAAAAGCGTGTGAACATTTTCAAAAAAACTGCTTTAAAAAAAAGTATTTAAAACATCTTTCGATATAAAAATTTTCGTTTTGTTAAAAAAAAAATTAAATGCATTAGTAGCGATTTTATCCACACACATAATGTAGCATACCTAAGCATACCCTTAAAATCAAATAAACTCAACCAACAATAAGAAACAAAACTGCTGTTATAAAAATAAGCGAAAAAAATTGGAAACTTTACGAAAATATTCTCAGCCTCAAAATGTTAACTATTTTTCTTCGCCCTTCACTTTTTTTTCTCTCTTCATTCGAAACAAATTTCTCACCATGTGTTGCTTATATTATTATTAATATTAAGCCTCATCATCTATCTCTCGCTCTCTATCCCCCTTTTCGTATACACTTGACACGACTTCATTTACTGTATTTCCCCACCCATTTTATTTTCTTTTCTAATATCCATCCCTCAACTTAAACTGTACTGTACTATGCTACTCTCAAATCAGACTGAAATTGACCTTCGAACTAGAAATCATGAACCGGTCTCGATTCCAGTACTGTATAGCTCGCTCCTTTTAATTAATAAAAAAATGCGTACGTGTTAAATATAGTGAGTGACACATGAATTATTTACATAAACAAGCCAATACAATTAATATGAATTCGATTAGACGTGAACGTGACAAGAATTTAGAAATGTTATTGACACGCACAATAATACGAGTAATAGTAATAATATATTCTGGTTATACAAGGTGCACGATATTAGATAAGAAATTTCTGGCAAATATATTTTTTAAAAAAAAAACATATATCGCATTTAAAAGTAAATTTTAACATTGTCACAAAGCTTATCACAGCTTTCGCTAAAAAATAAAATATGACGTCATATATCAACTCTGGGTTATAATGTCAAGTACCAATAATATTTAAGATTTGAAAAAAATATAACTTTCGTTTTAAAATGTAATAATAATATCAAAATAATTATTTCGATTTAAAGTCTATATTTTCGTCATAAAATTTTTTTTTTTAAAAAAAAAGTATTTTAAATTTAAATAGCAAAAATTGATTTTTTTTCTACAAAAATTAAAAATCCATAACAGATAGAACCTTGTAAAGTTAAAATTTCTTCATGACAATTTCAATTAAATTAAAATGATTATTTTATTAAAAGAAACATTTAAACAATGGATTTTTTTTTTATTGAAAATTTATAAATTAAAAAAAAATTGTTACCGGTAATAAATAAAAATTTAAATTCGAAACCGTTCTCAAAAATAAATTTATATGCAAAAAATATATGTAAAACTTTAATTAAATGTAAATTTTATGAAAATGTAAAAAAAGAAAGGAATGCTTTTTTTAAAAGCTAAGCTCAGCATTCCGCATACTATAGTTATCAGATGCATAAAATTAAATTCAGCAAAAAAAAAAAAAGAGTTGTAAAATAAAAAAAAATAATTTCATTAAACTGCAAATCGCTACGCAAGTCATGATTTTATTTAAGCATTGAACCCCATTGTTTAATAATTGAAAATTTAATTTAAAAAAAATGATTTTGGCACGGTAAAGTTAAATGCTTTCATCTGCAGAATCCATATCATCTAATGAAAATACTGTATCAGCCAATACTCTCAACACTATTATTGTCGAACACACGCTGAGATATCAAATTCGTTCTCTTAAAATTTTATATAGAACATCTTTCAGCTAAATTATTTTGACAGTTGAGCGTCTTTAGTTTATGACAAATCTCGAAACAATTTCAATTTTGGCGCAAATAAATTGGAAAAACGGTGCCAACATTTTTATATCAAATAGCGGAAACTTTCAAAAAAGTAAAAAGTGCATAAACGTGCCAAAAACATCCATTTTTAGAATTACCAACAACACGTAAATGTACATTTCTGTATTTTTATGCGGTAAAGCATAAAGTCTCAAATCAAAGTTTTTACGAGTACAAAGTGTAATAAATTAATAAAAAAAATTTTTTTAATTTATCCATGACCTCAACTTTAATAAATTAAACGTAAATAAAATTTCTAAATATCAATCAAAAATTAATTCCACGAGTTAATTTATCAGATAATTTTCCGCAATTAATCTTTCCTTCTCGTTTTTTATGTTAATATTATAGTTAAGTTTCAAGGCTAAAAATATTACTCATTTTATATCGTACTGCAACCCATTAATCATATAATTTTTCTTTTATATGGTACAATCAAGCCTAAAATTATAATTTTAAAATAATTAGTTAAGTGTTATAGTGCAGTTATGCGATAGCTTTTTTTTTTTTTTTGTAAATAAAACGGCTATTGAACGCACCATAGCAACGCAAAAAAAAAAAAAAAAAAAAGTATAATCTAAAGTTCATCGCAGCTCAAAAATAAAAGTCGCAATAATTATTCAACATTTCCTTCTCGGAAAATGTTACAACATTAATATAAATTCTGCATCTACGGTAGTTTTTCTCTTTTAAAATAACAAATAACTATTATTTCATTTTTAATTTTTTTTAGCGCAGTTGATCAAACTTAACAATTGCTTTCTAAAAATAGCAAAATACGGATAATATTTATTTAATTAACATAAAAATGCTATAAAAAAAACATTACCTCCGCAATAATATTTACATAATATAATTATAGGTTGTGCCATTGAAGCACTATTTTACACTATATTTCTTCTCCAATTTAAAAAAAAATTGCCATCAATTGCGATGTTTTTCAAAATTAAATGTCAAATAAAAATATTTTTACATGAAATTCAATAATTATTATTTTTCAGTAAAATAAATAAATTACGAAAAATGAACGAATTTACGGAGAAATTACGCGTTACCGTATCAACTGTAATGAAAGAGAAGTCTTAAAATAGCATTAATTGTTATCATAACATTGATATTAATTGGCTTTTTCCAGCTACTAACGCAATGTCAAAAAAGTTGACTTCTCAACTGCACAAACGCCGTTACCGTCGTATAATATTATACTGTTATTTTGGAAACAAAACGAAATGATTATCGTGATGTACATTGAATTGTCGTAGACTACTTCATAGCAATCGAGAGTGATTTTTTTTTTCTGCTTGCCTTCTGTCTTATCGTTCAATGTAGATTGTATATCACTATGTAATATAGCGACGTCATATGTCATCAACATGGTTCACCGACTTTCAGGTTGTTATCACGCTGAGAAAAGCACAAATGACACAGAAAACAAAGTCAACGCGCAATAAATTTGAATCTGTCCGCGATCGATTTTCATGAGCATGTATCAAAGTTAGAGAGACGAAACAGTTTTGTTTTTGCGGAGAAAATGGATTTCTATCTAAACCCACACCCCACTTTTAATGAAAATAATAAAAAAAATTATATGGGCCCGCTGCAAACAAAAAATAAAATTATAAAGATAAACCGTACTAAAAAAATCGTTTACTGCTAGTTAATAACTAGAAATCAAATTCAAATTTTGAAACAGAATTGAAAAGATAATTATGTACAAAAGAATCAATTACTTCGTCAAAAAAAAAAAAAAAAAAAAAATTACGCCATGTTTAAAAAAAACACACTGCATCGCGAAAAACAAGACAAAAAAGTAAGATATGCAATATCGCGGAGTCACAACACCTGACTCAAACTATAGTACGAGCAATAGGAAAAGCATTAAAGTTTGATAATATTTCGTAGATATGCAGCACCAGTACTATTATTAATCTAATTAAAGATAACTAAAAGCATATAAAAAAATCAATCTAGCCTGCAATTTCTTCTCTCATCAAGGTTTTACTGTTTTGGCCTTCGATGTTAGACTTACGATTAAACATCAAATATTTATCGGCTCTATTTATTCATCGCTCAAATGCTATTTTCGGTAAATCGATTTCATAGCGTAAACAATGCGCGAATCTCATCTCTATATACAAATAAAATAATAATAAAAAAATTGTTGGTTTTATACGAAAACTTTAACTGTTCGCGCAAATACAGTAAAAAAATCTATACGTTTCACCAAAGGGTAAAATGTGCTTTGTATTGATTCCAAGAATTTATCGATATTAAAAAAAAATAGCTATTCATTAAATTCACAATAGACAGCTCTCATTTCCAATGAAAATAAATTATAGTATACATTTCGAAAGCGTAACCGCGCGCACAGCCTACCACTAATTAATAAGAAGAATCAATGAGTGAGAAAAACAAATCAGTTCGTCCAAACATTTACCTCTTTTTTGATAATTATTATTTCGAGCTAATGCGATATAATTTCTTAACGAAGCTCATCATAATCAAAAATCCACCGAAAGTACTACTGCATGTACATGGCCAAGGTCGGATCAAGGTCAGGAGTTTGGTTTCAATCTTATCAGGTTGACAGTAAATAGGTAGAATTTAATTAATAATGTGAATCGCATATTATTTTGATAACCGGTTTTTATTCCGATCACTACAAATCGATACGTGTGTACCTGTACTTCATTTTCCCATTAATGTATCAATACGTAATGTCGATATTCACGCTGCAATAATATTATATTATATCTTAACGCATTTTTTTTTAAAAAAATTATTACTTATATTATTATTCTAAATAAAAAAACTTTTTTTTTTAATTTTGAAAAATATCGGTCAAAAGCAAAATCATTTTCAGTATACTGTTACAACCATTTTCCACTTCGCAAACATAAATAATGGAAAAATAGGTTGTTTCACATGAGTGTGCAATAAATCACTACCGAAGATAAAAAAAAAAAAAAAATAATAATCGATTGGAGCACTTCCATCGGTTGACGCTCATGACTATTAGCAGCAATATCCACCTAACATTTCTTATTCTTAAAATAAGATAAATAATTGAAAAATAAACCTGGAAATTTATTATTTAGATAAGGCGATGCAATTAAACGCAAATCGTTTTAAAAACTTACATCAGCAATATTACAAAAACCAACAAAAAAAAAAACCCTCCCTCCTCAAAACTTATTTCAAAAACGTCAATCAATAATTTAGGCTAAAAACTGCATTTGACTTTCCAGAGCAAAATTTGAATTGCATAATTTCGTATTTTTTTAATATTTTACTAAGCAATTTAAGTTAGAATTAAATATTTGTTTAATACTTCAATCCACCGCATTAAAAATGTAACGCTTTTATCATTATGTGAAAATTAAATTAAAAAAACGTTAAATAATAATACCGTATTTCGTAAAGTTAAATATTTTTCCGTAATAATAGTTTTACAGAGAATTTTATTAATGCAGTACCGAGTACTTGTACAATAGAATTTCTAGCAAAATAAACATAGAATACAAATTAAATGCAAATTTAATTGAAACGTCGAGTTGAGCAACGTCGCTTATTTATTATTACAGTGCTGCATAAAAAGCAGTACGTAGAGGGGGGAAACCAGGCCTATAAATATCCATTTATGAAAAATGTTGTCATGCCCGCGATTATTGATGCCATTTTCGCTCTGGGTGCCAGCCAAATCGGCATTGCTTGTTTTTTTATTTAACCTGGCTCAATAAACTGCGAAAATAAATATAAATATTAATTATTCAACTAAAGTATCGATTGTCGAAAACAATTTGAGATAAGCTAGCTAACATACATTGACACAATTTTATTGCCACTCAACAATTAAAATAAACCATTGCAAAATAAATCTAAAAAAAAAAAAAACCAAAACACGACCGCTGAAAACAATTACCGGTTGTGTATTTATACAGTACATGTATATAATATATATTAAAAAAAAGAGAAACGAAATCAACATTTTAATTAAAATTTCCACTAAAATAATTGCTAATAATAATTACAAATCTGAGTTCGTAAATTGAATAAATATGCAGTAAAAAAAAAGCAAGCTGGCAGTAGGCACGACACCGTTGGAAGTCATAAGAGTTGGCCTTGATGGGGTTGATGACTTGTATGTTTATCACTGAGCTAAGCAGAAAGAACCTTGGAATCCGAGTAATTCTATAGCTGATAATATAGGCGTAGGGGTAAAGCTAACAACGCCAGCTAACCAAAACAATACCAGATAAACTTTTACCTTCGAAAATAAAGTTCTTTTCCCCTCAGATGTTTAGGGCGATATGATTATTAATATTATGACTAATTAAACTACTGTATGTTACATGTATTTAAACTTGCTTGAAATTTATTTTGATGCGCAATTATACGACATGTACTGGAGCAAAAAATACGATAATAAAACAAAAATATTTAACAAGAATGTAGGTCATAATATGTTTTTTTCCAAATAAACAAACGGAAGTTGTTAAAATTCCATATTGTAATGCCAAAATAATATATATAAAAAAGTTTACTACGTCTTTTATCATTTACACCAAATAAAATATTTAAAATGCTATACTGTACAGTACTTTGAAAATAAACTTAATTGCGAGCAATTATTATAGGCTCAAAAGTACTAAACTTTCACGAATAAAATTTCTACAAATACTGTATAATATCTCCATTTCCTTTATATGAATTCATAATAATAATAAAAAAATAAATAAACAAACTTAATCATTAAAATAATAATTAGAATTACTGATCCGAGTTTAAAAGTCGAGAATACATTAAAGGTTCAAATTGAAACTTTTAATTACTGTATCTCTCAACGTATTTATAATTAATTTTTAATATCGTTAATAATTAAACGATCGCAGAAAATAAACGTTATGTTTAAAAACATATCCAATAAACCGATTTAAAAAAAAATACACCTAATAAAAAATAACCCATTAATTAGCTAACCTAGTTTCGTCTACTTGCTTTTTATCAAATTACCTTTTTTTTTTATTACATTTAATTTATCCATTTAATTATTAAATTATCCAGATCCAATCTAAGGTTTGAGTTTATTAGAAAGTAACCCACCACCAACAACAACGTCATTAATTTTTAATTGTTCTCTTGAAAAATGTTATTTTGTTGTATCGCTTGTTCGAAAAAGGGTGTGTACTCCTCGACTTTCAAAAAAATACTCGAATCAAGGTTTCGCTTTTTTTTTATTTAGTATTCTTTTCAAATAAAACAAAAATTGACGTAAATGTTAAAAAGCCTACTTGATTAGATTTTAATGCCAGCTGCATTCAACCTACAGTACACCGTACATTTACTTACGTTTTTTTATTTTATTTTATTTTATGGCTGAAGCAATTATTATTAAAAAAATTTTGGTAAGGAAAAATTAATTAGATAAGAAAAACGAGATTTCATTAGAAAAACAAAACCACTTTTTTTTTGTGTTGAAAGAATAAAATGCAAATTCTATTAAATAAAATTAACAATAATAATGCGAGCAAGTCGTCGGAAACGCCAATTTTTAACCTCAAATAATAATCCCTTGCGTCACAAAAATAAACAACAAAAAGTATATGTTATATACCGGTATACAAAAAAAAAACCGTCGCAAAGCCGTTGCTATGACGTCAAAAAGTGCTGCAAAATTAATTTTCGTCAAACACATGCATTCCCTATCTTTCATTTTTTTTCCTATCATGCACGCATTGCTAAATCACGAAAATAAACTTTTACATTCCAACGTCATAATTACTCAACGCTTGTTTCATTACGAAACGAGCAATAATAATTATTATTTTCGCTTCAATTAATTAATCAATCGAATGTTTTATTCTCCCTCCCCCCCCCCTTTTTAGTTTGGCTTCAAATAAGTAAATCCAATTTTCGCACGTCGATAACAAATCAATAAAAAAAATATAATTATAATAAAAGTTTTTCAAATTTTACGCAAACAATAATCCACGCTCTATAAAATTTCATTTCAATACAAAAAAAAAAAAAATACACAGTAAAACCGGTTTGAAAAGTACCATTTAAAAATGCACCAAAAACGGCTTTCGATTCCAAAACACTTTACTAAATCCATTAACAATCTTCATTAAAACAAAATAATAAAAAAAATATTATGTCGTTGCAATAAAATCTGTTTTTTCTTCTTCTTTTAAAATATTGATCTAACATTTTTAAACTAATAATAATAATAAGTAGCATCCACAAAAGAGAGAAAAAAATAAAAATGTATCGTTGAACAGTAGTGCTATCTTGCGGCATTCGTTTGAAGCTTTCCTCCATCGCTCTTTTCAAAAGAAATTAAAAAAAAAATACCGTATTAAAAAAAAAAAATCTCTCCCCTTATTTTTCCATCCTACACAATAATATTCGTGTACCGAGTTTTTCTTATTAAAAAATCAAATACCCTCGAGCCTAAATTGATTCCCGACTATTAATTTGAATATAAAAAAAATAATAATAATAAAAAAAAACGAATTGAATGAAGCGAATGAGGTCATCCACATCAATATCATTCATTAGAAAAATGCTATATACCAGGTCAAAAGCCATTCGAGTCCAAGAATATAACAGTAATGTGTTATGTTTACAGATGTTTTAAATGCGCACATGTGTTTAATAATATAATAAACAGTTGCCTGCAACTTTTATAACAATGATTCGTGGACTGGAAAAATATTAGAACGTCGCAAAATTGCTTTTAAGTGAGCGATTATTACAATATACTTATTCACTATTTTTTTAAAATAAAAAAAAATAAAAAAATTATACAGTAGGTATATATTTTTTTCCTGTTCATTATTCCAAACTGCCAAATATGGTCACCCTGAAATAACCTCTTCAAACTTTAAAAAAGAAAACTTAAAAAAAAAAAAAAAAAACGTAAAATTTATAAGGGAATCACCCTTGAGTAAAACGGAAAATCAACTTAATTTACGACATTTATAAATTCCTAGTTAAATCCGTCATATACAGTCGGAATCGTGTTTAATAATATCTGATTAATTACGCAGTATCACCAAAGAATAAAAAAAATTCGTGACAGTAATATCCGGTAATAATTTATTTCACGTTTCACAATGTCTATGACAATAGGGGTTTGTTAATAAACAATTTCTCTCCTTTTCCTCCTCCCATCCCCCAATCTCTCTCTTCCCTCATCCTTTTCACCCTACTCAACCATACTTCTCTTTCGCCTACCAACGCTTCGCTATTAAATAGAGAAGATTAAAATTAGCTCATATGGAGAATAACATCCCTTCGTAAATAAAACGTGACGTCAAAAAAGTAATCTGAATATCTTAGTGGTAAAAATAATCTTCATTCGTCATTATTAAAAAGCTTTTTTTTTTTTCATTAAAATAAATATAATATATTTTTAGCTATGAAAAACAAAATTTATGAATCAGAAAAGGTTGTTCAAATTTTCTTAAGCTGAGTATGCAAAGTTTAAACAAAAAATAATAATAAAAAAAAAACTAAAAATAAAGAAAGAAAAAATAAGACTGCGGAAAGGTCACCATCGTAGTTTCATTTATTTATTTAATAAATTCTCCTTTCGTTATGGGTTTAGCTTAGCCGCGGTAAAAGCGACGACGAGGGATGGAGGGAGGGAAAGGGAAGAAAAAGCGACTTATTGTGCATTTCGAGACACAAACCTGATCGTCGAGTTGCGTTCGTAATGCCGTGACACAATGTTAAATAAGATGGAATGAGGAGAGAAATATAAAATCCCCCCCCCAAAAAAAGATTACATCTGACAGCGTTTGAAACTTTAAAAGGTAGTGCAAAATCGGATTAGCGTTCAATTTATATGACAAATTCGAAACAATTTTAAACAAAATTATCTCTACCGGTACCAAAGATTTTCCTAAGATTTAATAAGCCGATTAAAAAAATTTAACGTTCGTTATTATTTCCGATGAAAATAATAAACTACGCGGAATTACATTAAGAATTCAGCGCTATTTATTTCAACGAGTCGTTAAAAAAAAATAATAATATACAGTATGCATGTGAGTAAAAAAAATAAATATTCAAATGTATTGTTACTCTTGAATAAGCAATTGAAATATTTAAAAAGTTACTACGTCATGTTTTATTAATGCGTTTCTTCCTGAATCAATTTAGTAAGTTTTATTGATTTAAAAAAAAGAGCAAACGAAAAAAAAGTTAAAAGGAAAAAAAAAATTAATTAATGCCGCAGACTCAATTAATTTTTTAAAAACTCAATGAAAAACATTTTGTTCCTCCCACCGTAAAACACGATAATAAACAGGCTTTTAATTGTAAACAAAAGTGTGAGAAAATAATGCGTTTAGAAAAGGCTTCCATTTCCCTACCAACCACCACCCTTTTTCATTGTTACTTTGCTTTTGATTTATAATTATACCAGTTATTTCGCCGTACAGTAGTTAATTTCGGTGTAAACAAAAAAATTAATACTTTTTTTTAAAAAAAAAACATTTCAAAAGTCTTCACTTCCAAAATTTGATTAAATAAACTCGTTCGTTGAACTTCATCTTTATTCTTCGCTTTTGACCAATATTTTTTATAAATTTCATAAAACAAATCTCTCCCATGCCAATTAAAGTATTCGCATAGTTTACCCAATAATAAAAAAATTTGAAAAAAAAAAATAATAATAATAAAAAAAAATCATTTAATAATTGCTTAAATTCCACCTAGTTGAAAGTATAATTTACTTCAATTTAAAAGGTGTTTAAATTATTAAACAATGTTTATTTAGAAATTCAGGGCGTTAACCAAAAAAAAAAAAAAAGAAACAACATAATATAAAAATTAAAATTATTAGTTAAATTTAATTTTTTGAAGTTTGAACAATCACTTCAAAATGCATCGCTGGTATTATTACGAAACAGTACAAAATTCTCACGGACATATTTCTTTTTAATCTCATAATGATTTTTGAAAAAAAATGTCGAAAGGAAACCCCCTAACGTATGCACTCCATTTTCACTTTCATCCCTCCAATCAACCCCACGCTAGCCGCAACCCCCAGCCTCCCCTACCACCAACACTGCCGCACCAACGCTGCACGTAATGCTTCGTAAGCGAACGCCCTCTCACGGCGTATCGCGTTACACACTCATCGGGGGAGGAAAAGAGGTGAATCATTCCAG
Source organism: Polydesmus complanatus (assembly GCA_034692225.1). Taxonomy (NCBI): domain Eukaryota; kingdom Metazoa; phylum Arthropoda; class Diplopoda; order Polydesmida; family Polydesmidae; genus Polydesmus; species Polydesmus complanatus. The sequence goes on from JAQGAZ010000726.1 coordinate 42,149, forward strand.
CGCAGATTGAGGAAATAGATTTATCATCGAAATAACGTGGAAATACAATTATATTATGCAACATTTTCCTTATTTGTAATTAAGTAGTCTACTTAATAATGCAATATGTGTCACGGAATAAATAGAAATTCGAAAAATTAAAATCTTTTTTGCATAAATTAGCACAATACAGGAATAGAGCGTTTATTATGGGCTAATTGATATTAAATATTTTATAAACAATATTTTAAGGATGCTAATTTATATGAAATATTTCATAAACAAATTAATAATTTAATGAGTTGGTTTTTTTATTTTTAAAGTACATTTACAGTAGTACAATGTTATTGCATTCTTTCACTAAGTGCACCAGCAGTAGTCAATAATCGATTATGATAAAAGTTGTGATGTTAGCAGATAAATATTTACACGACCGATAAAGAAGATTCTTCTGAGGAGGGGGAAAGGGGGAATGGGTGAAAAATAATGTATTCAATTCCTTTAGCTCTGACAGAGGCTGTTGAAAAGTGTTAAAGTGGCAGCCATGCGAAAAGCCACTTTAAATCCTTTCACATTTTGGCCTTAATTTCCCATTCTTGATTTCAAATTTTCGTCGAGGGTTTTCTCATTTTTCTACGCCATTACAATAAAGCTTTTTACTTTTCGATAATTTATCCCCGAGCAATGCAAAGTAAAAGATACACCGTAATAAGGATAATATGCGAGACGTTAAAATAAAATGCGACGAAAAATAAACCTTTTTTGGTTAATTTTTTTTTTTAAATTAATGTCGAATTGCGTTAACTTATAATCCTTTTAAAAAAAAACAACAACAAAAAAAAAATTTAGAAATTGCAAAACTTTTAGTTGAAAAAGTCGGGTAAAGATCATTAACATTATTTTAAGAATGTGCTCAAATTTCTTTCCAATTTTTTTTTTTTTTTTTCGAATAATGTACCGTATGCGCTTCTTCAGCGGCGCATCAGCAAAAAAAAATCTCAACTTTACCGAAGCGAAAACAATAAAACATTTTAGAAGATATTCTGAGTAATTCAAAAAACCGGAAAATCCTCTTTCCTTACTCAACCCAAAAAAAATCTTGAAATTTCGCATAAAATAAATTCAATTTTTGACCATGAATTCTTATACTGTATTTTCGAAATTAATCAATTTTTTTCTTAAACGCTAAAAGAAAAATTTTTTTTTTTTTTTAGGCTATAACGTAAATTCCAAGTTGTGCCTCAAATTTTTTTTTAAACAAATACCGGACATGTGATCATTAAAACATCAAAAATAAAATGCACTGTATTTATTTTTCTTTCTCGGAATAAAATTACCCAACAAATTGCTTATTGTAGGTAAAAATTTTAAATACCGCATTACAAAAGCTACTGTAAATGCTATGCGCAAACCCGAGTCATTTAACTCCCAATCTTCACCCTACATGTACCTTGTTGCACATACATACTGTAAACTAAATTATTACTCCGTATTATAAAAAAAATTATTTTAAAAGTGCTGCGCGCACGCTTATTGGAATAAAATTACGTAATGGCATTATTTGTTATACCGTACTTTGGTGACACATTTCAATAAAAAATAAATAAAATTAAATCATTGGTTATTTCTTTTCGAACAAAATAAACCACAAGTGTCCGTTGCTGACAATGTCATATTACTTTTGAGATATCTGTCGGTTAACAAGGACGTGCAAAACCGTAAATAACGTCACTATTGCGATCCACAAAATCGTTATAAATTGAAAGTCAGCATAAAGTCAATGAATCTAATTTACTAAATGCTTCACTCGTAGAAGACGAAGAGAAGGAAGAAAAAAAAAAAAAACCTTGGCCAATATTTCTTTACAAGCTATTGTATTGTTTTTTTTTTTTTCTCTCTTTAAGCTTTCGTTAAATTGCTGTCTTAGAAAAAATGTGACAAATTTGCTAAATATTTAAACTAGCAGAAAATCTATTTACAAGCCAGCGCTATCTACATGTATCCGCACTACAATATTAAATTTTGAGATGTAGTTAACGAGAACGGATTTTTTATTGCTTTTTCACATTTGCATGTGCGTTAAAGTTTTTCTTTTGTTTTTAAAAAAAAAATCAATTTAGAAATTGTCCCACGCCTTCGAAAATAAATTCCTAATTTTAATTTTCATCGCAACTCCCTCTATTTTTAACCCCAAAATATAAATAAAAGAAAAAAAAAACCACCCAATTAAAATAGCATTTTCTTAAAAAATAACTCAAAAAAAGTGATTCCATTATTCTTTGAAAAGAGCGCACACTTGGCCTACTTTTTGCATAGAATAAAGCATAAAAATAAATTAAAAAATTGACCTTGATGTTTTTCAAATTCGCGATATAATGTCGGCAATAATATACATTGCTAAAGCAATATAAGTCACTGTTTGCTTTGTCCCTATAACTTGAAATTGAAAGGAGAAAATACATTATTTTTCTCTAGAAAGTTTGCGAGCATTTCGAAAATGTCATCTTTAATTTTTCCGATATTAAGCGTTTCTATGAAGGAACGACATCGGTATTACACTGCACAGTATGCATACCTCAATAAAGGTCATTGCTCAAATCAAAACTAATTTCGTTTCATCGGAGTCGATAAGAGTTTTCGATTACAGTAGAGAGAAGAAAGTTATTTTCATGATCAGAGATATCCCTCTACGCGCATTTAACATTCTGATAACAAATTTAAGATTTCTATTTTTTTTTTATTGCGCGGCACCGGTATACAGTACAAAGTATATCGAAATTTTATTTGTGCAGTTTTGTAACTGAATTTAAGATCGATATTGTTAAATCAATAAGTAGCCACTGTCAACCAATTTTGCAATTGCCCCACCCTAATAAATGCTACTTTCCTATATCAAAATACATTAGCATTTTAAATTGTTTTTCTATTTCATTTTTTTTTTATTTTTATGTTTGGCATAAACATCTTAGCTGACAACGAAATAAAAAAAAATGGCATAAGCAAAGTGGTCTAATATTACAATATGCAACACTATATCGAATTTAGGCCAATAAAATACTCAACTGTTATTCTTTTGTTCTTTCAAAATCAATATTTACGAAATGTTTATTTGTTTTCCTCGTCTATTGTATGCGTGATCACTGCTGTATTTAATTATTGAAATGATGACGTTATTTTTTGTCTCTTCCAAATAAGCGAATAAATCACCCATAAACTTGAATGCGCTTTACTCCTAGACACAGTACTAATTAAAATTAACTACGCTTAAAATAGGTCAAAACTATGGAAAATAATTATTGAAATTTAGCAACAAAAAAAAAAAATCCTACTTGTCACATCTAAAACTCATCCAATTAAATTTCGACAAAATAATATCATTTATGATTCGTTAAACAGGGAGATTATCATCATCATCAGTCAAATAGATATTAAACATTTTGTCGCCGACATAAAAATTCGATATTGCTTTCGATAAGCGGAAGAGGATTTCGAAGGGGAAAGGGAGGTGGGGTGAAGAAGAAAGTAGGGGGAAAAGAGAGGTTGGCAGAGAAATTGAGTGCAGAGTTAGCGGAGAAATCCATCAAAGAATCGAAGAAACCACCCGCAGTAATTTTATACTCCAACAAATAATTAAATTTGAAACCGAAAATATATTATTATTGTAAAAGTATCTTAATAATACAATTTAGAATACAAAGTTTTCAATAATTACGAGTATTTCACCCATTTAAAAAAATACTGTATTGATCGTACCGGTATAACTAAAAATTAAAATGCATGTACATTGTACAGTATCGCGTTTAAAAAGATTTTTTTTTTTAAATAACGAAAATAAATTCTAAAATAAAGTTGACGATTAAATAAAATCATCATGAATTTAATTACACACTTTATTATTACGATTTCCGATGGATGTGTTTGTGTGTGCCATTTAAGTCGCCTAATATCGTCGTGCTTCCACATTTTATTTATCTAATTTAATCTAGCTAAAATTACGTGAAAATTCACTGAACAATAAATATATATATTCAATTTAAATAACACTGAATAACAAGTTAGAAGAACCGACATTTGAGAGTTGCCTAGCAACAACCGCCGGTAGAAAAGCGCATTCCCTGGCTATTTCCAGCTCAACAAAATGATCACAAAAATATTTTCTTCTTCAAACAACGCCATTAAAATAAAATAAAAAAATAAAAAGTTTTTAATTTTTTCTTTTCTTTATAAATTCAAGAAAAATAAAAATAAATCCTATTTTTAAATTAAATGCATAAAATTCTTACAAATATACAGTAATCCGAGATAATAAAAAGTAATGTTAACAAAACAAAAATAAATCTGCTGACGTGGATATACGGTATAATTATCTAATTTGGGAAAATATGGGCGGTTAAATAGTTACGCCATAGTTACTATAACTACGCCGAGTGTAAAACAATTACACCGAGGAATTCTTCCAAAAAAAAAAAAAAAACATTTCCAAAAATATTCCTTTCTATAAATAAAATTCTGAAAATTTTAAAATAAAAAATCTGCGAATTCGTATACAATACATGAAATGTTAAAAAAAATCGCCATCATTAGAAAATACCTTTAAATATTTCATTACCTTGAGTATTAATAATAACGTTATCGATATTTCTAATACATATCAGGAAAAAAGCAATAAATAAATATGACTTTGAATAATAGAATAATATCATTCCGAATTATTGCCACATATTTTAGTAACGCGAGAGTACTTTACCCTCAGAAATATTATGTCCGCCGATTATATTTTTGAAAAAATATATATATATATATATTTTAATAACTATTTTCTCGAGTCAAGCATGTCGCATGAACTTTTGACACAAATTAATATTCAATTACATTATCCTTAACGAGAACAATATTTTTTCGATAATCTCAATGCCATCTCGTCAGGTGTTTTCGTTTACGTGTCAATTAGCGTGATTTCAAGCAAGGAAACAGTTTCGTGTGCAATTTTATTGTTTCCTATTTATTTTTATTTTTTGCGAAAGTATTTTGCTCCCTGTTTCAGGGAGTTCCTTAGTTTTGACGAAAAACTGTTTGACACATTAGTTTACTGTAGTTACTGGAAGATAATGTTTTGACCTCTTCTTTCCCCGTGCAGTTACGGTGGAGGTTGAAGGTCGTATATCTTTTCAGCGAAAAAAATAAATAAATAAAACTCTGCCTGCGTACTTTTTTTTTTTTTTTGCTCCCTCACGTCCCTCTCCTATTTATCCCAATACATGTGTACAAGCAATGCTCCGCCAACACTAAAGTCGACAACGTCCGAAACCAATTTCCACCCCTTGTTCCCTTGCCCTAACCCTCCCTCGCCCGTCATTTTATGAGTCCTCGCCCTGAAATCACAACCTGCTCGCGCTCAACATGCAAAAATACGACACCAACCAGAAATAGGTTAAACCCATTTAAAGCCGGTTTATGCGTTGGTTTACTGCAGTAAAATTTCGGAAATGCGGAATTAAAGCGAAACATGTTCATCTGGCTTTTAAAAAAAAATTTATCGTACTGTATTATGATTGAGATTACTGTACTTCATAATTTTCTGCAATCTCAAATTTTTTTTTATTAAAACATTTCAATTTAATTTTGAAATGTTCCAATTATAATCTTTCATGCATTTTCGAAGAAACCCTTTTTTTTTTTTATGTAAAAACAAAAATAGGATAAAATTAGTTTTACAGTAGTTCAAAATAAACATTTTTCATGCGTGAAAATACTGTCTATTAATGCAATAATTTCTATTTAAAACGCAATTTCCTTGCCTTGATTCAAAAATACTTTACAATAATTTATTAAATAAAACAATAAGTAATTTCAAGCTGGGGGTTCGTCCCCGCTTCGTTGGATACACCAGTTCCCTTCCGATCACTGAAGTTAAGCAACGAAGAGCCCGGCTGGT
>JAQGAZ010000727.1:0-47996 GCA_034692225.1 Polydesmus complanatus
TATGAAGTAAACACTTGCTTAAATGGAGCTTTAGGAAGTAAACACTCGCTTAAATGGAGTTTTATGAAGTAAACACTCGATTAAATGGAGTTTTAGGAAGTAAACACTCGCTTAAATGGAGCTTTAGGAAGTAAACACTCGATTAAATGGAGTTTTAGGAAGTAAACACTCGATTAAATGGAGTTTTATGAAGTAAACACTCGCTTAAATGGAGTTTTATGAAGTAAACACTCGCGCAAATGGAGTTTTAGGAAGTAAACACTCGATTAAATGGAGTTTTATGAAGTAAACACTCGCTTAAATGGAGTTTTATGAAGTAAACACTCGCGCAAATGGAGTTTTAGGAAGTAAACACTCAATTAAATGGAGTTTTATGAAGTAAACACTCGCTTAAATGGAGTTTTAGGAAGTAAACACTCGTTTCAATGAGTTTAAAAATACTTTTGAGGAGAAAAAAATTGAAATTTTGGAAATGTTTGTTAATTGCAGGCGATTTTTAATTTTTATTAATTAAAGTATTTTATTATTTAAAAAAATAATTTAAATGAATGCAATGAGAGCACCTAACCATTGCTCTTATTAAATTTTATCTACCCCGCAGTCATTTACTCCGAATATTTATTTTTTTAAAAGACGATATCCGGTTTACTTGCATGTAGTTACAGTATTTGGAGAATAATAATTTGTGAACATTAACATTTATTATTTTTTTAAATATATTTTTTGAATATAACACATGATATTATTATTACAGTACGCACAGTAGACGTTTTTCTTCAAATTAAGTTGATATTTGTACATGTCATGTTTGAATATTCGGTGGGTCGTATAATCGAGTTTTGATTGCCAAAATATTAGAAGAAGAAAAACAATTAAATATAAGTGTATGCTTAAAAACAAAATATCGATAATATTACACCGGTATAATTTTTTCTTTTGCGGAAAATATTATTTGAGCAAGAATTTTAACCATTATGAATGAGTTGCGTGAAAGAGGAAGTAAACGCATTCATTTCTTTGTAGTTATATTTCTGCATTGAAAAAAATAAATAAATAATTGAGGACGACGTTTGATTGTAATAGAGCGAACATAAAAATGATAAATCTGACGATGTCAAACTATTAAAATAACAAAAGAGAAAACATGGTCCCCACGCGCAGATTTCAATCAGCAGACTCGTTGAAAGCGCAGATAACAAAAAAATAATAATAATAATAAAATAAAGTTAATGCGAAGCAGCAGCAGCATTCGTTCAACGCACAATGTCATGTAATGTGATGTAATGAATTATTTAGAAATTTAAAAGGAACATACTGTATGAAAAAAAAAATAATAATTGCAAGGTTATTATTTATTTATTTTTTTTCTATTCTATTATTAATTTTGCAATATTTTTAGAGCAGCCGGCGTTGTGTTCAAATTTCCCCCAGAAACTTTGTGTATAAGTTTGAAGATCCCATTTTAAAACAGAATTTCTCAACGCGCTAGATTTTAATTTATTATTGAATAAAGGAAAAATCCTCATAGCAAAAGCTCGGTTTTTCCTATATACGCGATTTATAATAAATCAAGTTACGCAAAAACAAGCGTTTAACGTGGGTTTATTATTGTTCAATTATTATTAATTCTGCTACTTATTTTTCCAGCAAATTTTATTTTTTAGGGTTTTTATAAACAATTAAACTGTTAATGCGAAATACAATCAAACTTTTTTTTTTTGCTTTGAATCTTCGGGTGCAGGTTCTCTGGAAAACAGAAAGCGAAAGTCTTGTTTGTTTACCTGCGTGGAAATTTGAGAATTTACGGTTCCGCATTAATTAATTATTTTTGCAACGCGAAAATAAAATTCTATTATTTACCCATAATGTAAAATTACAAATATTTTAACATAAAAAAATTATTTTTTTAATTAAATTTTATTTGACTTGTGCTTCAAATGTGTACATGTAGCCTAATTATTAACGTCGAATGCTAATTTTTAATTCACAATAAATGATTATTTTTGGCAAAATTTTTTTATTATGGAAAAATGTTGTTGAACCAGAAATGCTTTTAATAATCTTTAATCTTAATAACTTGATCTAATTTTGATTATTTTTTTTTTGTTTTTTGTTGGAAATTTGTTTTTAAGAATTTGAGTATTAACGAGTTTTTCCGTGTTTTTCAGCTGTCTCCGGGTGCGAAAGCGGCCAAAAAGATGAAGACGTCGAAGAACAATCTTCTGAATGCTTTGACCACGGCGAAATTGGGTCGGCACCACAAGGCGTTGGATGATTCATGCATACACCTGGTAACTATACGTTTTTGTTTATTCATTACGTAATCAATCAAGCCCCGTTTTCACCTTCACATTTTCTCATTTCATTATTATACGCTGCCCATTTTTTTTTTTTTTTTTTTTTGTTTCATTTTATTACAGCACCCAATTTTTTTTTTTTTTATAGGACAGTTTTTTTTTTTTCTTTTTCTTAAACTAAGATAATAATTAAGTTTGAAGAGTTATCACGTTATAAAAGTTTTTTTTTTTTGCTGCTTCATTTATTTATTTATTTTGAAGTTTCAAGGTCGACGTGTTATTACAATCTAAAGTTTGTTGCCAGGATCGTAATCGACCAACAAAAATTTCACGGTCATTTTGATGAAACCCTTTTCTTCTTTTTATTATAAAAGAAAAAAAAAAATTCTATTCGAAGTTTGTTCAATTGTGTGGGAAAGGTTTTGATTTAAAATTGGTTCGCCGATTAATAAGGCTTTTCGCGACATTTTTGGCAACCATCATTTATTTTTTTTTTGGCCCCTGTAATCGAGTTTTTCATTTGCCGGGTTTAATCGAAGGATACAGATTATAAGCTTAATTACTTTTTCATTTTGTGTAAAATGTTATATGTGATTTTTTGGCATTTACGATTGGTAAAAATTTTATGGAAGATAATTATTATTACGGTAGCTTACCCGATAAATACAGTAGGTTTTAAAAATCCATTTCCAATTGGTTTAAATATAATCAGTAGCTTAATTAATTACAGGATGTCAATTGGAAAACAAGTTAATGAAACTTCCAATTTCACAATTAAGTTGGGGAATAATTAAAAAAAAATTTAGAGTTGAAAGGAGCAAATATTAAGAGATTTTATTACATTATAAAAATGTTTCAGAGAATATTTTTTTCAATGAAAATTTTTATTATTATTTTTTTGCAGTATAAAGTATGAATTCTCCCTATAAATAAAAAAAAAATCCTGGTAAATAAAAAAAAATCCTGTAAATAAAAAAAAACCCTGTAAATAAAAAAAAACCTTATAAATAAAAAAAATCCTTATAAGTAAAAAATTCTTATAAATAAAAAAAATCCTTATAAATAAAAGAAATTCTTATAAATAAAAAAAACCCTTATAAGTAAAAAATCTTTATAAATAAAAAATTCCCTGTAAATAAAAAATTCTCTGTAAATAAAAAATTCCCTATAAATAAAAAATTCTTATAAATAAAAAAAATCCCCATAATTTATTTAAAAAAAAATTTATAGATAAAAAAATCCCCATACCGGTATTTAAAAAAAATCTTTATAAATAAGAAAAATATCCGATAAATAAAAAAAATATCTCTATAAATAAAAAAAAAAATCCCTATAGATAAAACAAAAATCCCTATAGATAAAACAAAATTATTCTTATAAATAAAAAAAAATCCCTATAAATAAAAAAAATATCCCTATAAATAATAAAAAAAATCTCTATAAATCCTTAGAAATCAAAATAATTCGTTTTTTTAAATAATATTTTGATGGTAGTTTTTGATTTTTAAATTTGCCAATGAAAAGTTGGAATTAATCATTTAGAAATAATAAATCGCATACAACGAATGTTTATTTTGCATTTCTACTACAGTATGGTGATTGTTTTTCTTTATTAATTTATGTGTGGCGAAGGTTGGAGAAACTTTCCCAACATGACATTTTACGATTCTTTAGGTGTTCGACACTAATTTAAATTTTGCTGAAAAAGAGATTTTTTAAATTAAGATTAGAACAAATAAATTTAGTTAAAAAAAAAAAAAAAAGATGTCGCAAAGAAAAGCTTAGTTCACAGCTAGTTACAATATTTGACAATCAACAGCCATTGCCGCCATTATCGAGCGTGTTGAAATAGTCGCTTTTTAATCAAAATTCTTTCTACATAGACCTACTTATATAATACTAATACATGTATAAAAGAAATGCACCGTCTGTCATATTTGTTTTTTTGCAATGTTGTTGTTTTATTTGCTTATTCTTATCGAATTCTAATTTTATCAAAATATATACTAGGAATTCGCGCACATGTTTTCTGTAGTAGTATAATAGGGTTTCGAGGATTTTTTTGTCTCTCTCTCTTCTTCGACGAATAATAAACAAATGGAAACAACATTATTTTGTAAACAACCTTATCGGGGAAAAAAAATGTCTAGCTGCGGAATAAGCTTTTTATAAAACTAGAATTCCAAATTGCTAGTTTCGTGTATTGAAGTTATTAGAAAATTATAATAGTACTAGTTTTTAAAAAAGAGGGGAAACAATAATTTGTTTGTAACATTCAATGAGTTAATTGTTTTGTTTTTAAATAAAATGATTGACTGATTGTTATTTTAATTGACATCCGAAGTTTCTTTAAAACCAGGGGTTGAATATTACATCAATATTGACGGAAGACGAGATTGATTTTGCTTATAAAAAAATTTTATAATGATTATTGAGCTTGATACGAGCTTGGTTTGATTGATTGAAGTAAGGAATAAGTATTTAAAAAAAATATATATATGAAATAGAAAAAGGGACAAAAAAAGTTGGCCAATGAGTTTATTCACATTTGTCCAGCGGCGAAATTGACCTGTCATTTGTTGTTGTTTTTTTTACTAAGCGATTTCTATTTCTAAAAAAGAGAGAGAGAGAGAAGAAAAAAAGTTATCGGTGAAATAAGGCTGAACCAATGAGGTAGACTTTATAATAGTTTTAGGCGACAGCTATATCTCTATCTTTCGATACACTCGAGGGAAAGACAGAGAGAAGAAAAAGTAGGAATTTAGAACAATCAAATCCAAGAAGAAAAAGTCGAAACTGTTGTCAAAGAAAAAAAAACAGATAATCTGGTTTCTCCAAATAAAAACACGAATTGTGAAAACTTCTTAAATTAAATTACCCGTAATTAAAATTGGAAAAGACACCGGGCGTTGTTTCTATTAAGATTATAATAATTGAATGCTAATTGTTTTTTTTTTTTTGTTTTGTCTGTTTAGGAGCCCGAGAAATTGTCGGTTCCTCTTCGTGGCATTGACTTTACCGGTCTAGGATTCAACGTGTGTGGAAATATGAGAGACGGTATCTTCATCAAAGATGTTCTGCATCGAGGACCAGCCATGGAGTCGGGAAAAATTAAAGCAGGTTAGGAGGTTGATTAAATTAGTAATTAGTTCGTTAATTAAAATTCTCCCTCCCTCTCTCTCTCCATTATTTTTTATTTAGGTGACCGTATCTTGAGTTTGACCGTTTCGTTTACTAATATGGTATACGAAGATGCCCTCACCATTCTCAGTTACGCTTCACCTTACGACGTGCAATTGGAAGTGCAAAAGATGTCGGAGATGTCCGGTGGAGGCGGAGGAAACGGTAGTCACGGGACCATGGGGCATCAAAAGAAAGGTTCGAATAGCAGCAACGTTAGCACCGGACACGCGGTGGGAAGGGAGAGATTGTATCATCCTCTGTATCGAAGTCAATCGTTCGGCGATCTCAGTAAGATCGGCAAAGAAGATGTGGCTACGAAGAGGTCTTCTAGCATCGGTGGCGCCGCCGTAGGAGGGAAAGTTCCGAAAAAGGAACCGTTTATGAAGACGGTGCAGAGTTTAAACGAGGAAGGTGCGTTCGATTCAGAATTCGTTAATAATAATAATAATAAAACGGCGACAGTTTTGAATTTGACTTCGGTCGACCTTTCGTCATTATCTTCGCTCGAGGCGTTGAAAGCTACAGACGCGACGGATAAACCTAAAACTTCTAGGTTCCGAGTGCAGAAGGTGATCGAAAACGAAGGAGGAGGAGGAGGCGGAGGAGAAGATCAGCAGCAGGTAATAAAATTAGTTAGAGATGATCGAGCAATTAGTGTGGAAGATGAACTTCACCAAGCTGTAAATAAACAGCCGCGTGATCATGAAGATAATGTCTCTTCGTCTTCTTCGTCTCGCTTCTCCGGCGCCGAATTTGAGACGGTGGATTTGAACGACGAAATTCATTCCGGTACGAGCAAAGCTCAGATTCCCGTTCCGGCAAAAAGAACGTCGACCGGAGTTGGCGGCGGCGGCAAACGAAAAGCACCGTTACCACCGGGCGAGTCTCCGCACTCGGACGATGAGGACGATTACGAGGATATCAATCTTGGGGAAGGTTCCAACACGCTAAAGGTGAGTCCCGATATTCATGAAATTCCCGATTGGGCTTCTCATTCGATGATGGGAGAGACGGCTGATGGCGTGGCTATTCAGACGAATTTTAGCTCGGATAACGAATCGCTGAGTTCGGACGACGACGATGATGAAAAAAGTGCCTCGAAACCTAAAATTAAATTCCTCGATATCGGAGCGGGAGGAGGAGGAGGAAGCGCGACGGCGGAGCGCAGAGCTTCGTCGCTGGGTGATTTAACGAGCGTGGAGGAGTCGAATAAAAAGAATTTTCCTCTAGAACGTTCGGTTTCTATGGATTTTAACCACGCGGAACTGGTGCACGGGAAATTAGCCGCGCAGCTGCATGTCGATCAGTTGGGTCCGACGAAATTGAACGAGAACGGAACGGCTTTAGGACCGGTGATGGGGGGATCGGAGAGCAGCGACGACGATTTAGTCAGAGTTAATCCGCTCAAGAACTATTTCGGAGCCACCGAGAATTTGTATTTAGGCGGTGGCGAAAACTCTCTCAACGGACACTCGAAATTTCTGAAAAGTTGGGATCAAGTGGAGAGTTTAGCCGATGATGGTGATGATGATGACGACGATGACGGGGTCGATGCGGATGAAGTGCGAGTGAACGCGAGAGAATCGGACATGAAAAAATGGAAAGGGATCGATTTATCGATTCCTCCACCCGTTCCCAAGTCACCGGTTCCCCCGCTGGATGACGGGGTAGACGCGTGGGAGGTAGATTTATCCGAATCTAGTTCATCACTTTCCGACGAGGAACCGAGAAGTAAAACGGGTCCAACTGCACCTCCTCCTCCGCCGCCGGTGATCAAAAGAATGATTCCCGTCGATACGTCGGTCGAACGAAATTACGCCACATCTTCTTCTTCTTCGTCCGATGATGAAGAAGAAGGCGAATCGGTACACCACGAAAATCATCATCATCGCTCGATTAACGTGGTTGACTTTCCATTCGTTCAGCCGACCTCGTTTATTCATCACAATAGCAATACCGGATCATCGACGGTAACGATCGGTGCTCCGCACTCGCAACATAATAATAATAATAATAAATCTCTTTCGGGCAACTCGAGCGAGATGGGCGTCGATCCAGAAATGGCCAAGATTTTTAATAATATTACCGTGAGTAACACTTCTCGAGATTTTTTCACTTTGGATCTCGATAATAATAAAGTGCGAAATGGGTCGTCGGAGAACGGTGTGCGAAACGGGAACGGACGAGCGAGTCCTTTAGACAGTGATGATCACGGTGAGAAAGAACAGTACGAAAGCACTTTGAATTTCGATCTGGAGTCGCCCGTCGACTCCGGGGTCGGAGGCGAAAGAGTAGGGGTGATTAGTTTCCAAAGCACTCCTCCTCCTCCTCCTCCTGCTACTGCTCCCAGTGCCAATACGAAATCGTCAGCAGCTTCGAATTTGAATTCGGATTTGGATTTAGGAGTGTCCAGGACTCTTATCATCTCCAATTCTACTACAAACAACAACAATGATATTCAATTAGCGATGGATTCCATTCCAAATTTGCAACCACCGCAGTGAAGAAGAAGAAGAGGAAAAGAAAATTGTGTATAAATTGGGTTTTAAATTTTTAATAATTATTATTATTATTATTTTCGATTGATTTAGTAATAGCGGGTTACTTTTGAGCTTCCCAGAATTTTTAAGAGGTGAGAGTATTATTAGGTTGGTTTCTTTTTTTAAATTATTGAGACTGATTTGAAATTACGTCATATAAAAAAATATATATATTTTAACGAATCTTAATTTTTGGTTTATGTTTTTATTTGTTTGGAAGCAAAAGGCGTGGAACTGAGTGCAATGATATGAACTAATCAATAACGTTTTAATGATAAAATTTTAATGATAAAAAAAAAAAAATTGATTGGCTGTTGGTTATAATAATAATTATTTTTTTTGTCTAATGAGCAGTCGCAAAAATGTAAATATTCCAAGTAATAATAATTATTACTTGCGGGTAGGGAAGAATAAAAAAAAAAACTTAATTGTTAGAAAATTTGTTTGTAAATTTGATTTTATAATAGAGTCGTGTTTCTCTGTTTTTATCTCAATTTTTTTTTTTTTTTTTTGACTTATTTTGGTTCGAGCTTTGAAAGTGTGTTTTTTTGGTTTGGAAAAAAAATTGACCTCAGGAAACTTAATTAACCTAATCCTCTTTTTACACACAAATTAAACTCTTAAAACGGTATGGTTTTTAAAAATTGATTTTTTTTTTACACTTTTTTGCACGAATTTTACAGTAGTTTTTAATGGGGAATTTACATAATGTATGACATGGACTATGCGTTTTAGAGAGGGCATTGAGCAACCATTTTTTCTATGAAAGAATGAGCTGGGAAGTTTTAAAATGTACAAAATAATGTTTAATAGAAATTTAATAAATGTAGTTAATAATGTTTTTTTTTTAGAATTTTTTATTTAGATAACTTTGTAAAAAGAGGATTAGATGGATTAAAAAAAATTGTTTTTAATGTTCGTTAAATGATAACATACGGTAATAATAATTATTTCGTTATTTTGGGACCATTTTTGTTACGCTGAAAAATGTTTTTATTTAGAATGTTTGCTCAGTTTTTATTTTCCAAGTTTTTAATTTGTTTTTGTTTTCCTCGTTCTTTCTTAGCTGTTAAATAATTAATTGTTGAATGAATGTAAATAGAATAATACTGTATAATATTTTTTTGTTTTTGTTTTTTTGTGATTGGAATTTGGGTTAACAGTGATACTTGATCGAATTAACGTAGACGGCGATAACATTAATTTTTTTTCTTTCTTTTTGTTGCTCGAAAAAAAAAAATGTTTGTATACATTATTATTATTTTTTTTTTTTTTGGTTTTTTCAGAAAAAAAAAAACCTATCGATGACTAATAATTTTATTTTTTAAAAAAAGGAATTTTTAATCACTTAAAAAAAAAAAATTATCACACGAAATTTGTGCAACGACGATAAAAAAAAAATCTACTTAAGGATTTTTGATTTTTCTTTTTAAAATGTGATTTGAAAACCCAATAATTTAAATAAGAATTAATTGGGGGGTTTTTTTTTTTTGTTAATTATTATTATTTCTTTTTAAAAAAAATATATATTATAACGATATTTGAAAAGCATTTTTAATTTTATGTAGAATTAATAATAATTATTATTAGTTTTACTAGGCAATTGTTAAAAAGTGCGGATACAATAAGATGAAAAAAAATTTCTCAAGTGCAATTTAAAAAGAATTTATAGTGCCATTATTATTATTATTACTATTAAAGAAAATTGTTATGATAAGAAAAAAAAAAAAATGTGGTACAATAATGTATTTTTTTAATAACGCCGTTTGCTGTGTAAAAATGTTTTTTTTTTTTTTTTTAAACCAGAAAGTGTTAAATATATTCGAAATGAATAAGGTGGAAAGAATTATTAAAAAAACAAAACAAAGCCTTAATATTAAAAAAAAAAAAAATGTTATTGTAATTTGTGCGATTCACATTTTATAATAAAGTAACAATGAGATTTTTATTAAATAAAGTGATCTAATGACCAATTATGACAAAATGCTATTTGTACGATCGTGGATTTTAAAATGTCGTTTGTGGTTTTAATCGATTGTTCCAGAAAAGAAAAGAAAAAAATAGGGAAGATCCATGTAGCGCATGCGTGTTGACAAGCTGGATATCGATCGTTGAACTGCTTTTATACAGAGTATTATTATTATACAGCCATCGCTATCACCACCACAACCCAAACGGATGCCACTTTCACTCTTCATTTCAACGGAAAAAGAGAAAACGAAATAAAAGGCTTCAACATTTTTCATCGCTGAATTAAAAATTTATATTTTGATATTTTTCAGGGAAAATAATGTGTCGGATATCGATTTCCTGCTTTTTAATATGCATCCTTGCGGGTGAGTTATTCCGCATTTTTTTTTTTTTTTTCTACATTAAAAAAAAATAAATAAATTAGAATAATTATTATTGCATTGTGTTTATTAGAGAAATTAATTAGGCGTAACTGTGTGTTGTGCTTTAAACGCTAATTTAATTGTTTGCATAGTTAATTTTTTTTTTTTAAATGCGATGTTATAATAATAATTATTTTGCTTTGCAGCAATAGCCGCACCACAGCGTCTGACGTCATCTCTTTTTACGATGCGTGAAAATGAAATAACGGTATAAATAAATTAAAATAATTAAGACATTTTGGAATAATTCTATTTTTAAATTTTTATTTTCTGTTTTAGTCAACTGTTGATTTTGAAAATGAATTAAAACAGCTTCCGACCGAAGAAACCGACGCCGCAATTGTCGACAATGGTCAATTGCGAGGAGCTTTAAACACCGGTAACAAAACCATAAACATCTTTGCTTTAACCGGGGTGAGAGTGTATTCCTTTCAATGATTTTAGAGATTGACGAGCCTGTTCCTACGATACCAAATTCTTTACCAGAGGCAGCAGTGAGAAAGGAAGCTGAATCGGATGAAGATGAGGAAGATGATGATGATGAAGATGACGACGAAGAAGATGGTAGTAGCAGTGAAGAAGATGTTAAGGAATTACCGAAAGAAACAACATCGTTCAATGATGGTATATCAAACTTTTTGTTTTCGAAATTTTTAAATTATCTTTTATTCTAATAATTATTTAGAAGCGACGTTATCCGTAATTAGCGATTTCGACCAGATGGATGCGGCGGAAGAAGACGATGTTTATCAATCGTACACAAAACCAGCGCAAACTCAAATTCAAAGTAAAAAAAACAAACAAAATGTAATTTTATTTTTTAAACAACAATAATTTTTTTTTTATTTAGATGAAGTGTTAGATGAAGAATTGGAGTTGGAAAAGCGAATGGCAAGAGCCACGAATAAATTTCTTTCCAATGGGAAATTAGACGAAGCGACTGTGGAAGAATTGGTAGAAATGCTTATTCGTTTTGCCGGAGATCCGGAACAGTGGGAAAAAATAAGACAAATACTGGGTAAATATTATCGATAATAAAATAATAAGTAATTTTTTTTTTTTTTATTGAAAATATTTTTTTACGTGCAGAGAAAATTCGTTATGATCAGATAACTAGCAAAAAAGCTAAAGCCAGAATGCGAGCATTACAACTCCAAACGTCAACCAATATTAATAATGATAATCAAGTATATTATATATATATATTTAATTCAAACAAGATTTTAAAACATGGGTTTTTTTTTTAAAAAAAAAAAAATTTATAAAAGAATAATGAAAATCGAAAGCCATCGGAAGCTCCAATTGTAAGCGAAGCTCAAAACTCTTCTCACAAGCCGATGAAAGCGAGCAAAACGCTGATTAAAAATGGAAAACTGAAGAATTTGGTAATTGAAATTATTAACGAAAAATTTAATTTTAATGGATATATGTTATAATTTTTTCGTTTTTTATTGTATAATAATTGAAAGAGTGGAATGAGTAAGAGCGGCGCTTTCAAACACAAGCATCTCAAATATAATAATAAAAATCGAAAAGTTGAGAGCAATAACAGCAGCAGTTTGAAGATGAAAATGAACAAAGCGGAGCCGTATAAATACGCCATGGAGAAACCGGTGGCCGTTGTGGGAGAAAGATCCAAACCCAATCAACACTTGACCATGTCTAATTATAACAATAATAATAATTCTCCGTTGAAACCGCAGCCTTTGAGTCAGAGTTTAAAAGCCATCCAATTGCAGAAATCGCAACTGTTGAAATTAGCCAACAAACCTACGGATTCGATCGAGGTTCGTTATATTAATTAATAATATATTTTTTAATTAATTAATTAATTATTTTTGTTGTTGTTGAATGAAATTAGGATGAGCTGAAGACGTTAGGGCAACAGGAGAGGAGATTGAAGGAGCATTTCGAACGTAAACAAAAACTGCTGCAAGAAATTCGTGAAAGAAATGCGCAGCAGCAGCGAGTGGACAGCGCTAATTGGAATCATAATTAATTAGGGAGCTGGTTCAATTTAATTATAATTGCAAATGAAATTCAATTTTTTTTTTAAAAGAAAAAATTTGCAATAATTATTCTGAGGTATTCTCTTCGAGAATATGACTTACCCGTCTATTTTGGAGAATAGAAAGTTAGAGCTATGTATAGCTGCACTTTAGTAATACGTTCATCTATAGTTAGAGGAAATGCAATAAAATCCAAAAAAAAATTTATATTTAATAATCGACTTTATAATAATCGAAATTTCATAATAACTTTTAACTCTTTAAAATTATTAATGTGATATTTATTATACTAATTTATTGTGTTTGTTTGCGTTTTTCCACGTTATTTTCCCCCTAATTAATTTTTATTAAAAGTTGAATTTTTTTTTTTTTTTGGTGAAAACATTTCAAATGGTTTAATTACTGTACTGAAAAAAAAAAGTTTTTTTTAATTGTTTCAATACCAATTATTATTATTGTTTGTAAAGGAGAATTAAGCATCGAAAATTGTTATACCTTAAGTGTATGTAGACCACATTTAAAAATTTATTAAATTTGTTAATATATTTTTGTTATTTGTTTGTTATTTATTTCTATTAATTTTTTGAAAAGCTAATTACAGCATTGAATGAAGTTTGATTCTTTTGAAAATGCCGCCGTTTTCATTACTCAGTCAAAAATCCGGCGAGTGAATCTGTAAAGATTTACAAAGTGATTTATTAAATCCCAATTTCAAATGAGTGCAGCAGCAGCAGCATGGCCTCCGCGAGTGTTTTCGTTAATAAATTAGGTAATTATCATTTAATTAACAGAACATTTGCGTTATAATTTTACATTAATGTTTCTAGAGCATTAAGTTAATATGTTTTTTTTTATTTTATTAAATTAAAGGAGCGTTACGCTCAATTGTTTCGGTGTCAACATCGCGAGGTATCTCATGGAGTCGACCATTCTCATGTAGTTATCGTTCTCAGGTCTCGAGACGAAATTATAGTGTCGAAAGCGCGCAATTGCAAAGGCAAACCGAAGCAGAAGGTAAATTTTATGTCATTTTAAAATGGCAAAGTATAAACTTTAAAGAAATGGGGCGCATGAATTGCGTGCGATTTTATTAATAAATTTTGAAATCAAAATTCTTCTATCGGTATAGTGTCGGCGAAAGAGGTAGACGTAGTGGATCCGTTGCAGCACAAAGATTATTTCGGCGTGAGGAACTTATTCACGGTGAAAGACTTGTTTAAGGCTCGCGTCCACCTGGGTCATAAAGAAGGTTCTCTGAACGACCACATGCGACCCTACATCTTCGGTTCGCGTTTGGGTCATTTAATTTTCGACCTGGATCAAACGGCGCATCATTTACGAGAGGCGCTCAATTTCGTGGCTCACGTAGCTTTTCGCAAAGGTATAATCTTGTTGGTGAATCGCAATCCCTTCACTTCTCTTTTAGTGGAAAACACGGCGAAGGAGTGCGGAGAATACGCTCAAGTTCGAAAATGGGACCTCGGCAGTTTCCCCAATTCCACGGTGGAATACGGCGCAGCCACGCGTTTACCCGATTTAGTCATCCTGCTCAGCGTTTTAGACTCGGTGTTGGATCAACATTGCGCCGTGGAATCCGCCGCCAAAATGCTAATTCCAACCGTCGGAATAGTGGACACCAACTGTAATCCCACTCTCGTCTCTTATCCGGTGCCTGGAAACGACGACACTTACGCAGCGGTTCATTTATATTGCCAACTGTTTAAGAAAGCTATCATGTTGGGAAAACAAAAACGAAAGGAATTAGAAGCTAAAGGCGTAACTATTATCACGTAAAAAAAAAAAAAAGACGGTTAGACAATTTTGATTTTTTTTTTTTTCTTTTTTCTTCTCCCGTTTTATTATTATTTTTTTTTTTTTTTTAAATATAATTATGTATTTATAACATTTGAACTTTGTGGAATTTTAGATAATAGAATTATTAAACGCAAGAGATAATAATAATTATTATTGAAAGAGTGTTAGATGAGAGGCGAAGTCGTCTTCGTGAATGGCGCTCACGCAAACTCCGATGGGAAGGCACGGTTCCTTCTCGCACTTGGCTTGCCGAGGAATGCACATCTCTTCTTTGCCGCATTTCACGTTCTATATTAAGGATGGGTATAATTAATGCTTTAATAATTGATAGTATTACAGCGAAACCTCTATAATTATTGTTTTAAGATTAAGTTAAAAAAATGTTCTTAATTATTGTAAAAGTTACAGATTCCACAATAAGTTGGAAATGGAACGAACATGTTGGGTCTCTAGAACCGCAACAGTTTTCACAGTTCCAAACTTTTCCATGTTTCTATTTTCTTACAAAATGGTTGTGTTTTAATAAGATTTTGACAGAAATAATTATTTAACGGTATGTTATAGAGGTTTTACTGCTGTAATTAATCTGCCTTTGCGTTATGAAGGTAGTTAGGGAGCACCAAATAATTTGCTTCCTCGATCTATTTTACTTTCTAAATAGAAATTTACCGTTTTGATCAACTTTTAAAGTTTGAATTTGCAACGACTTTTGAACTATTCTTCTGAACACGTGAAAAAGTTTGGAAAA
Organism: Polydesmus complanatus; assembly: GCA_034692225.1. Lineage (NCBI taxonomy): Eukaryota > Metazoa > Arthropoda > Diplopoda > Polydesmida > Polydesmidae > Polydesmus > Polydesmus complanatus. Next base: position 14,986 of record JAQGAZ010000727.1, read on the forward strand.
GCACAAAAATTTTGTTTAATTTAAATGGCGTCAATTTTTAGAAAGAGACGAGAGAGAGAGAGCGAGAGAAAGTTGTTTTAAGGAATCAGCGTAACGTAAACACGGTTAGATAAAGAAGGGAATAGTATTGTACTCGCTGCTGGGTATAAAATTATGATGAAGCATGTGCTAGAGATTTTTCCGCCTACTGTATTTATTTATACAGTATATTCACTCGAGAAAGTGTTTTGTACTCGTAGTCTTCTGGTATGTGTGTTTGAATAACACTCGGTAAAACTTCCGAAGCTTATAAAAGATGGCGATGGTGCGAGGTTGTGTGGAGAGAAGAAAATTGTGCGTTAGAATAAGTATTATTGATTAAAAGGTCCTCCTCGCGGAATTTTGTCCGATGTTATGACGACGAGGTTATAATCAGCCAGGGTGGTTTTAAGAAGTTAATAAGAGAGCGCGACAAGCTCATTTACGCCAGCGGTTTCTCTGGAGAATTCAAAGACTGAAGAGAATAATTATTATTATTGCTATGGTACTATCTGGAGAAACAACAACTTGACTTTTTCTCGCTCTCTCTCTCTCTCTCGTTTCAAATTGACGTCATTTGTGATTAAGATGAGATTTTCTTTCCTCGCGCAAATTAATTACCATGCAAGCGTTGTAGCATAAACAATACGCTCTGAGATTTCTGTTGTCCACTCCTTTGAACGGACAGTGAGTGAGGCAGAATGGATAAGGAGTCAGCTTAATTTTAGGACACTCTGGGAGAAAAAAGAATAAAGGATTAATTAGGGAATTTATAACCTTAAACGGATAAGAAATTGCTATTTTAGCTTGCTATGTTTTTGGCAAACGTGTCCGCAACCCGTTCTGCAACAAACATAACCCATCTATAACAAAAAAAAAAAGAATTGTTTTTGAAAAGTTTTTCTAAAGCTTTACCAAAAAAAAATAAATACTACTTAGATAAACACACACTCATTCGCATCCGCCCGTATAATTTTGGTTTTTTTATTGATTTATTGAAAAATCAATAGTGAAATTAGCATTAAAAAACGATGCTTAAAAATTTAATGTAAACCACTTAAACGATGGTTTTTTTTTTTCTCTCTTGTTTATAACGTGCATTTTACTTCTTTCATCGAAGTAATTGCACGCATTAAATAGAATTTATTGTAGCACTAAAACTATTAAACTGTGACATAAAACGTTCAGTACGAATCATTAATGTATTATTATAAGACTTTTCTTTTTTTTTTGCTCGGAATTAGATAAGCATGGTTTTTCGAATGTTTACGTTTGTGTTTATTTTTTGAGGGAATTTTATTCTTTAAATGGCTATTTTTAAAATTGAAAAAAACTGGAACTTGGATGTGTTAATATTATTATTATTATTATTATAAGTGCACTTGAACATTCGATTTTTATTTTTATTTTCAAGTGTATTTTCTTTCCATAAAAGAGAGTGTGAGTTTATGTTAGGTAGGTGAAGGATTGTTGTTGGCTCTGAAAATATTTACTTTGCATCCGACATTATATCCGGCGCATTCCTGGCGGCAGGTGCCCAACGGAGGCACTGAAATGTAACAAAAAAAAAATAATAATATTATAAGCAGCAAACACACACAAACTTTTTTTTTTTTTGTATACGTGTGTCTCAGTATAATAACATGTCGGATGGGAATCGATAGTATGGGAAAGTATAGTAGGGATCCAGGGGGGAGAAGAAAAATCGATTTTTGGCACTTGATTTTTTTTTTTCAAAAAAAGAAGGAAAAAAAAAGAAATTTCCAAAAAAAATAGCATTTTGTTATTTATGAATTGTTAACCTTTTTTTTTTTTTTTGCATGTTTACATTTGTTTAGAAGGCAATTTAACTTTTTTTTCACACACCTATTTTTAGCGCTTGTGCATTATTCAATGACACTTTGTGAGTGTCACTTTTTCAATCGAAATTTTAAAGAATTAAATTTTTTTTTTGGATGGGCTTAAAAAGCAATTTTTGAAACTTTTTTTTTTTTCAGCGTTAGGTTTTCGAATTAATATTTTATGCAAAAAAAAAAAATAGTGACTTGTATTCGACAATATTTCTTATTTACATTGTTAAAAAAAAAAGTATTAAAAGTGATATTTTTCTTAAGTAAAATTTCAAAGTTGTAACAAAAATACTGTTAAACAATTATTGCAGAGTTACTGTATTTTGTCAATATTTTTTAATTTATGGCGCATCATATTTCCATAATTATGTGATGGCAGTCATGGTACCATGAAATTTTTTTTCCAAAATGCTGGCATCGAAGCACAGGTATTCAAAAAGAAAATAAATTATGACGTTGAATGAGATTTAACACGCAGGTGGCAGCGTTATGGTTTTTGGAGTACCATGAACTACATTTTATTCATGGTACCATGACTGCCATAACATACGAGAATATGATGTGCCATAAATTAAAAAAAAAAAAATCATTTACAAATAACTTTTAATTAGAGAAATTGTTATCTTCCAAACACGTCAACAATCTCCAGCTTAAAATTCCACGTTTTTTTTTCATTCAAATTTTACCCTTTTTTTATTTTAAATTTTCTCAATAATTAATAATTTTATTTTTTAAACATGTAGAACCGTAGTTACACTTTTTATGCAAATAATGAACTGTGTTTTTGTTACACTTTGAGAATTTTATTTAAGAAAAATATCACTTTTATGGGCTGTTCAAGTGCTTTTTTTTTTTCTTTCTGAACACTGTAAGGCAATTGAATTTTGATTTAGCATATTGTTTTTATCTATTTCAATGCTATTATTATTCAAATACAGTACGAGTATATATAATGTATTCTTACTATCGATTTCATTGTCTTCCAATGGTCCAAATAGAGGGTTTCCGTGACTAATGGATATCTGAAATTTAGAAAGAAAACATCTTGAGACTTTCATTCTCTTATGTTTCGGGAGCCAAAAAAAAAAAAAAAAAAAAAGAAAAGATAATGACACATCAAGTGGACATCCACTATTACCGTTATAACGAAGAGCAGCAGGAGGAACAACAACAATGAAAGTAGATTGTGTTTGCTTTCCATCTTAGCAATCACTTTCAATCAACACTCCTAACCGCATACGCTATCAATTTATTATTATAGAACTCGGAAAAAAATATATCGTTACTTCTTTTTCTTTTTAATTGTATTTTTTATTTTGATAGGCGATTCATTTTCCTGTTTCCTTTTCCGGTCAATGTAAAGTTCAGTCTGCATGGCAATAATTCTTATTACAGTGAGTTAGTATAGAGTCAATAATATTTAATACGGTACATTAAAAAAAAAAACTCCTTAAATTATTATTCCGAGTTAATGTGGACCACAGTCGAATTCGGATAAATGATAAAACTAGGAAATCTAAAAAAATACTTAAATTTAACCGATTTTTTTGAAACAATTTGGGACAGTTTTCATTTCAAATTTATATCAATTAATTAATTAGTTTAAAAAAAATTATGACTCGAATAATCAAAGTTTTACTGTGCATGTAAAATGTACATAGCAAAATTTGATTACAATAGAAAATCTAAGAGCTTTTTATTTTTTTTAATTTCTTAAATAACACATAAATAACAAATAACTTATTAAAAATGTCTGAAATTTTAAAGGAAAAGAATAAATTTTTAAAAATTTTATTATTATTATTTTTTTTTTTGGTTCTAGAAAAGAGTTTTAATTTTGATAATTTTATTTTTCCAGAATCGAATGAATTTTAAATGTGCAGTACACGTAATAATAATAATTATTGTTATTATTGAGCGGCATTTATTTTATTAATTTTTTATTTAAATGAATAAATTTTTCGCATTTATTATTATTGAGTACAGTGGAAATATTTTTTTTTAAAAAAAAGGCTGAAAATGCCAATTTTCAAGGAATTTCAAAAGAATTTTTTTCAGCAATAAAATATAGAAACTTGTGTTTCTAGAAATTTTCTTTTTTTTTTTTTTTTTGCACTTTCATCTTATTTTTATTCTTAGTCCTCAATTAATTCACAATTATCGATTTGTATGGTTTTTTCATGAATAAAAGATGAAAGAATGGCAAAAAAAAAAAAAAATTATAATGTACACACAGTAGTGGGAAATTAAATTAATCGCTACTAATTGTTATTTGGAGAAAGTATTTACATAATTCGCAAAAAACTTTTTTATTTATTTATTTATTATTTTTATTGCAGTACTGTACATACAGTATTTAATCTTTCTAGTTCTAGTGCGGCAATAAACTTGCTGCTTATATGTTTACACAAGAGTTTTTTCTATGTAGTCGCGCATGCGCGTGGAGATATCGATCAATTATTGGCGACGTACGGGTAATAAAGCCGACTGCGCAATCTCCGCCTTCAAAATTCGTCGGGTCTACGGCGCGCTCACCACTCATTCTCAACCTTTCGCGCGTACATCACACATCTTCTCCGAAAATTAATTGTAAATACACATTTTTATATCAAAGTTATATTCGTAAAAATAAAGATAATATACCGGTATTTTTTCTACGTAACTTCTCTAATTTTAAGTTTCGTAAAATATAAAAAGAACGTTAGTGCCCCGAGCCTACGGTTGAGAAGCACGGGGCGGAAGTCTCCGCCGTTTCAGTCAGCTGACAGCGTCGTAAGGCTCGGCCTAGTGTACGGTGCGTGGTGGGTTTCCTGCGTGCGGCTGATTCGTTGTGTTTTGACCGGGCGGCAGACGTCTGCGCGTTTAACTTTAGATAGTCCGGGATGGCGACCGCGGGTGACGAGAGCAATAATTATTCGTCGCCGATGCGGACGCCGTCGATGGGTGAAAATAAAGCCATGAGAGAACTACTTTTCAAAATCTTAATCATCGGAGATTTCGGCGTAGGTGAGTTTCTCTTTATAATATAATAATCTCTTAACTTGTACGTAACACCTCTTTAATGTAATCAATTCCAACTCCGCGCGCGCGGTCGAAAGAAAATCCATTATTAATTAATCGATTAATAAATTCTTTTCAAGCGAGGGGGAAATAGCACACGACGATTAATAATATAATATTCTTTTTATCTCTCGGAAACATTATTATTAGATTTGATTATTTGATTTGCTATCGAATTTGTGGTCGCGATCAATCAGTTGATTAAATGGGTTGTTGTGGGGAATTGAACTCCGGGTAGGTTTATCTCCGCCGGATCTTATCGATTTATTCATTACTTTCACCTGTGTTGCCACTCCAACTCCATTCGCGTAATATTAGAATAATTATACACAGAATAATTATTTTTTTAAAGAAAATCTTTTTTTATTTATTTATTTATTTTAATTTTCATTACATAATCTATTTTAAATGTCGAAAATCGATTTTTATTTATTTATTTATTTACCTGTACAGTACTTTTTTTATATGGCGTTTTACCTTTTGACCTGTCACGTTCTACTTTTATCCCTCTCCACATGTTATATGACTCATGAGTCACCTTGTTATTTTTGCTTTCAACTCAACTTGTTCGAAATTCTACTGTACAGTGGCCCGCGATCACAGCTAATATTAAATGAATAAGGGGCAAAAAATTAGAAACGATCAAAAAACAGTTAGGTATTAAACTCTTTAAAGCATATATTAAAGTCTACAAAGCGAGCCATTGCTCGGGGGGCGCAAAAAGAATGTTGTCCTCCAGGCGGAAACTGTAAATCCGCCCCTGGTATAAATTAGCTTATGCAATTTTATTTTTTGGAAGCGGATTTTTCAAGAAAAAAATAATACTTTGCGTTGTTTTCCCCCATAGGATGTCATGCATTTAAAATTTAAAAATTTCATTTTACAGACAATCTCTTAAAAGTTTTTTTTATATACCGGTTACTGTATATATAAAAAAAAAAAATTTCTTTTGCTAATTCAAAAAAATAGATAAAAAATTTAAATTTCAAAATGTAACTCGTCACTCTCATTTAAGTAGAGTACGGTAGCCTACATGTACCAAAATTTATATATTTTTAATATTCCATCAAAAAATTTCTCATGGGAAATGTCATTTTTTTGAATTTTAATTCTTTTTTTTTTTTTTTTTTAATATAATTTTTGAATTAATTAAATAAATATTTTTGTTTACCGAAAAAACTTTTTAAAGTTAGGTATTATTAAGTTTTTTTTTTTTTTTTTTTTAATAACTACAGTCGGAAGTTGGAAAGTATAATTTTGATGATTTCGGACATAACCGGTATTTTCAATTTGAGAAAAGTAGTTATTTTGCTTTTGAATTTCGGCGATTTAACTGCATCAACAGCTGGAGTAAAATTTTCGGAGTACATTGTATCATTATTTGACTTTGAGCCTTTTTACCTCAAACTTTTGTTCAAATATTTTTTACAGTATTTGCTTTCAGTAACAGTTTTTGGAACGGAAATACCCTCAATTCGACCCTTCATGTGACTCATCATGCAAAAAAAAAAAAAATATTATTTTTTCGAAAAAAAATAATAATAATAAATCCGAAAAATGCAAAAAAAAAAAAAAAATTGATTGATTGATTTTCTTCTTTTTTTAAATGAAAAGATAAACCTGTAGCTACGCGGCGAACGACGTGTCAATCAGTATGATTGATTGATTGGAAGGGGGCGGAGTTAGTTCACGCACACTCCACGTGCATTTGTCGCCAAAACCACGAGCAAAATCCTTCTTCGTCTTTTTCTATGAGGGGGATTTCATTTCGATTTTTTTCGTTTTTTTTTTAATGGAATATCGCCAACGTGATAAGGAATTTTCATAATAATTTTTGATGATAAACGAAGATTGAGGAAGAAAAAAGAATTATTGGTTTTATAATGAAAGAGAAGAATCGATCAAAAATTAATGGGAAATTGTTTATGCACTCGTGACGAATGCAATTTAAATGCACGGCAAAGCTTAAATACTTTGGAAACAATAATTTATTATTAATATAAATTATATATTTATTATTCTTAATAAAGAATATAAATTGAAAAATTATACTGTATTTCTCGCTTTAAAAAACAAACAAGAAAAAAAAAAATTAATTAATTCTTGTTTCAAATTTTTCTCTTTTCATATTAAAAAAAAACTGTGATACACGGTGTTCGTAAAAAAAGCGAATCCAACTGAATTTGTATTACATATCCTTTTTTGCTTAAATAGATTCAAAACTTTTTTTTTTTGTTTTTCTAAAAAAATTCTATTTTTTTTATTAAAAAGATTTTTCTTTTTTCATTAAAAGAAAAAAAAAAAGATAGAAAGATTTTTAATTTGATTAGGCTCAAGTCAAAACAACTCTTTTTTTTTTGTTAGCTTCTTCTCTTCCATCAAATAGGCGCTTAATATTCACTGCTCCTCCGTCTCATTTATTTATTTTCGTCCTCGAATTTTTTTTTTTTATTTATTTTTTTTTTGTGAGTTTGTATAAAACTGCAGCGGGTGACGAGGAATCGATGGCCTGGATGTTGGCGAGTCCCTCGACGACGTCAAATCCTCAGCTTTTGAGTGGAATTATCCCACCGCTGGGATCATCCGTGTGCATGGGAATCAAATAATGTAGCCGCACCTGCTGCCACCCTTCATTCCACCACTTTCTCATTCAATTACTCAAGTTAAGCCCTGGTCAGTGGGTCGTGGGAACCAGTCAACACCGAACTATGGCCTATATATTATGCACATAAGACAAAATTTTGGGGCCCGAGTTTTGCCAAATAAATAAATTGATAAATACTTTTCACAATTTTTTTTTTAAATTACAAATTAATTTTCTTATAAAAATTTTTTGTTCAAAAACTTGTTGAGTTAAGAGCTTCAAAGTTTGCACTATAAAATCGAGAATTTCCGCTTAATTATTTCTTAATTAAAGAGGTGTTATTAAAAATATTTACTTGTTGATTTTTTTTTTAAAAAATTATGTTTTCTTGTTTATTTAATTGTTAATAATAATAATTGTTATCCAAAATTTTTTTTATAGGTAAAACGGCAATCATCAGGCGATATACAGAAGGTGATTAAATTATTAATAATTTTTTAATCTCTTTATTTTATTATTAAAAATTGTTAATTATTATTCTTATTGTAGGTCAATTTTCATCTTCTTACAAATTAACAATTGGAGTTGATTTTGCGGTCAAGGGTTTAGTTTGGGACGATCGAACAGTAGTTAACCTTCAACTGTGGTAATTAATTCAAATTTATTTCTCGTTAAGTTAATTATTTATAGATAATTATTTGTATTAATTATTATTTAACGCTAAATTAACTAATAAGGAGAAAAAATGCATGGATCCCACATATGTCACATGTGCTTCATTTCTCTCTCATTACTTCGATAATTATTATTTTATTATAATAATTTTTCCTCTTCTCTTAATGTTACGCAGGGATATCGCTGGGCACGAACGATTCGGATACATGACCAGCGTTTACTACAAATACGCGTAAATAATTATTATCCTTCTTCTTCTTTAATTAGTAGACCGTTAATTATTATTGTTTTTGGCACGCAACAGGATAGCCGCTATTATCGTATATGACCTGTCCAGGTATAAAAAAACTTCTAATATAAGTCATAAATTGTACATCTTATTTTTTTTTTTTAATTTAGACCGGCCACATTACAATCTGTTACCAAAGTAAGTTTTCCACCATAGTTTTTGCATTAATTTTTTTTTTAATAGATATAAAACATAATTATTAATGAAGGCATTAATGTGTATGAAAGTCGTAAGAAATAATAATTGTTATGGCGGATTCTTTGTTATTTATTTATATTTAAAATAATCACCTTCCGACAGTCCGACTACCAAAAGCTATTTAAAAGTTTCAATTAACGAAAAGAGAATTGAAATTGATTTTTTCAACGATATACATATTTTTAAAAATAGCAAAAAAAAAGATATTTTTATTTGATTTGCGGGGAAACTCCTTGGAAACAAAATTCTGCTTCCATATTTAGAAATAATAGTTAAACACTTGATCAATAGTAATACCCGCATATGTCCACTGTACTTTATTTATACAGTAACATAATATGGTAGTTAAGGAAAAGTGACAGTTTATATATGTTTTAAACATCCCAAAAGTTGCAATTAGAAAAATTATATTAATTAAAAATGACACATTTACTTTCATTTAATTTTTATTCCATTTGAAAACTTGCCCTAAGAAAATAATAATAGACGACAATTATTATTGTACATATTTGTAGATATTTTTGCCTCTTAAAATATAACTGAAAATTAATATTATTGGTGTATAATAAATTGAATGAATTTGTTGACAGTGGCACAAAGATGTTCAAGACAAAGTTTCATTGCAAGATGGAAAACCTATTCCTGTGATAATAATAGCTAACAAAGTATAAACAAACTGAATTATTATTATTTGGATCTTTCTTTCTATTTTTTAACTGTTTCTATTGCTTTTTTTTTTTTAGTGCGATATTCCTAGTGTAAATATAGAAAAACGTCAGTTGGATAAATTCTGTCAACAAAACAATATATTAAAATGGTTTTACACATCGGCGAAAGAAGATATTAATATTAGTAAGTAGGCTCAATAATAATTGATACAATTATTAATATTATTATCAATGATAAAATGTTTTTGTTTCTTATTAATAATAATTAATTAATAAGATAACGAAATGGGTTTTTTTTTATATAAATTCCACTTCCTATAATAATTATTGTTTTTTAAAATTTTAAAGTAGCGCAGCTTCGCTTAAAATAATAAATTGTAGGTGAAAGATTTGTTTAAGGAAACTGTATCAGGAGTTATTCCAGATGTACCACCACCAACACCCTTCACTCGCAATTACTAAAAATAGTAACTCCACCTTCTCAACAAAATATAATCCATTATGGTTGTATGCGGTGGATAATGTTTGCAAAAAAAAAATCTAACCTTTTGCTTGGGTGTGGTTATTTTTATTGTTTACTGTCTAAAAAAAAAAACCGTGTTTCAGTAAAATTATACGCTATAGATTCACACACAAAAAAAAAGATTCGTAAAATTGACTGATGTTTTTTTTTATTATTTTTATTTTGAATGATCTAGATGAAGCTATTCATTATTTGGTGAGCAAAATCATCGAAATCAAAAGCGATTTGGATTCCACCGGCCACAACGAGGCGAACGGGGTGGTCAATTTAACTTCCACAGCGCCGGGAAGTAGTCATAAATCAAAAAAATGCAACAGCTGCGGATAAAATAGTGAGAAACAGGAAAAACCACGCTCAGAAAAAATATATATTTAAGAAAAAAAATAAATAATAATTAGATAAATCTTTTCAACAGAAAAAAACCAGCCATCAATAATAATTATGAGGTACGGTACCCAGTTCCAAACTTTACTTTTCGTCTTATAAACTGCCAAAAGTAAAACTTCATTTTGAGCATAAGGTGTTTTTAAAACCACCAAATTAAATTTTATTTTAAAAGTAATAATAATAATAAGACATGAGAAATAATGTGGAATTATTGATCCACTTCGAAACAATGAAAGGGAATTGTTATAAACTGGAATTGCGTACCTCATAATGTGTTTTCCACGGAGAAAAAAATCAAATATTTCTCTCGCACATAGTTTTTTTTAAAACAGTAAATATAAACTCTTTATTAATCATGAAAAAAACAATCCCTTAAGAGCACTTAAATCATGGCTATGCAGCTTTTTTGCATTTCATCATTGTTTTTATCATCTTCGCTTCCATCATCTAAAAAAATCATCTTCGAGCAGCTAATATATTTCTTGTTATTGCACACTTTCAAAAATGAAAACAACAAAAAAAAAAAGAAGAAAGCTATTATAAATTTTTATCGCACAGTTATATTTTGACATAATATTTTTAACTTTCTATTCTCTCTCTCTCGCTCTCAGCATCATCATTCAGTGCCTGCTTCTTTCCTATATAATAATTATACCGATATTTTTTTTGCAATCAATCAATCGATTAAAAAAAAAATAAACCAAAAATCGAAAAAAAACCATTTGAAGAGAGGGTTAAAATGTGCCAATTAATGTTCATTTGACCGGATTTATTATTATATTTTTTACTTTTTATTTATATCAAAGATCATGATATTTTTCTGCAAGCTTTAAAAAAGAAATCTATTTTTCATTTTCGTCATTTAATTATAATTATACTCATTTGTAACTTTTTTTTTTCTTTATTTATTTCTTTCTCGACTCCATTAAGTTATAATCGTTACCAGATAACGAAAAATCTTTGCAACAACAAATCTAAAGAGCAATATGATAATTGTAATTATTATCAAAATACTTTTGTTTTTCACTGTATTAAATTTGAATTAGTTAATTGATTATAGTTTTTTTTTCATGTGAAAGCTCCTCCCGCTGCTTTTAAAGCTGCTTCGTTTTGTTGAAGTTGAAACTCTTGGAAACGTTGAGAGATGCGTTGGTTCATCTTCAAATATTTTTCCATGCAGTTTTTAGAGCATTTATCCTTTTTTTTCGAAAAGCAAAAAAAATATTGATTATAAACATAATAATTATATTGTTGAATAAAACTGCAAAAAAACCAAGGTTTACTTCTTTATCTCGGACGTCTCTCAACGTGAAATCGTGGACGCAATCGTCGAAACAAATTGCCGTAAGTTTATTATAAGACATTAAGAAATTTTTAAACTAGAAATGAATCATAAAATTAACCGTGGATCATTACATTTCGAATCCATCTTTCAAATTCTTACCTGACTAATTTGTTCAGCTTCTAATTTCGTTGGATCGATGGGTGGAACTGTAGCCATTTCTAATAATTATTATTATTATATTTTCAAGAGTATTTAAGATAGAAATAATTAAAATTCAATACTTACTGTATTCCAAATACCAAAAAAAATATTCAACCTAAATTCAATTGAAATAAGCACATGTAGCGAGACAATTCTCTCGCTGCGATTTCGAACGCGTTGTAAGTAACGTGTAGCTGAGGAACAGCAACACAAGCGCGGGATACTTAATGATACTACCACTCCCACGACTTGTGTATCCTCGTTTGGGAAAAGATCGCGTCGTGTAAATTAAGCTTATTTAGAACTGGCCACGCTGTAAGTTAATAATTACCGTTATTAATTTTATAAAATTTATGAAATAACGAGTAAATTATTTAATATAAATTTAGAATTGATTTTTAAAAACTAACAAGTATATTTTTTCGTTTTAATTAATATTTTTATTTCAATTGCGATACAAATAATATGTTTGAAATAGTTTGACATCATTGCTTCGCGCTGTTGCAGTTTTTAAAATCAGCTGGAGCTGTCTGTCGTATTTCGTAAACGGGTATCTATAATAATTTTATCTTATTTTTATCCACAATAATAGTATTTTCTACTTCTTATTTTACTAGTGATTATAAATTAATTGCGAATAAGTTAAGATACATTAATAAGAACCGCATTGATCGTCGAAGTTGCGCGGTTGACATGTGCAATAGCAGCGATCGAGGTACAGAATAAATGTAATCGGAGAATCACTACACTGTGATAAACTTTTGTCTGAGACGAAAATGAACAACAAACAAGTGTAATTATTATTATAAAAGAAAAGTACATTTATTTCTAATACTGAGATCAGTACCGGTAAGGTTAGTAATGGTCATAATAATTATGACCCCCCACTGCCTCAGTGAAGTTGTGATATTAGATTGTGTACTGTAACAGGATCGCGGTTCATGCACAACAATCAGATTCTGACCCTACAAACAAAATAGTAAAGTAACTCGTTTCAAATAACAAACTAACGTAATTTCATAAAGATCAATAACTCAACGTTCCGAACAGAAGGATGAAGACCTAGTAAGAAGTAAAAAGCCTCTCAAACGAGTTCTACTGCGATGAATCAGGCTCCGGCAACTCACGCTACCGTAACTGGTAAGATCATTTATAATAATTGTTTTCGTTACCCCAAGTGCGAATAATAACAAGCGCAATTATAATACAGTACAGTATTATAATTACCGTACGTATAATTATGCAGTTTTTCCTTCTCTATAAAACGTAAAAACAGGTGTCTGAGATGGAAACTTTGGATTTCTACTCGTAAAACAATGCAACGACTCGAGCATCTGTGGCCAGTATATTATGTTCAAATCTAAGTTTGGCTGTTCTCTAAAAAAACGGCAAAAATGGTGAACATTGTGTGTGTGTTGTTATTGTTCTTATTACAGTATGTATAACAACTCATAATGAGTGTGCTGCCGCTATTTGTGGCTGCAGTTTTTATTACTTGTCTGGTTTTTCCCCACTGTATACATTTTGATATCGCGGAGTTTTTTTTCCCCCTCGTGTAGTAGGCTAAAAAACTTTTGATTTTGCTCGTTACTGTAATCCCTCAGCTTTGATATAAGATGAGTTTTGAATTATAGAATTATTGTTTTTTGAACCTTTATTTTGAAAATAAATGCGACATCGTGACTCGTGTGATGGTGGTTTTTTTTTTTGGCCGGGATCTTTCAGCCCGGTAAAGACCATGTACACAAATCATAACACAGTACAGTATAAGAATAATTTTCGAGGAAAAACTATTAAAATACACTGTAGGTCGGTTTTACGAAAACTTTTTTTTTTTTTTTGTCAACGTTGAACCAATATTATTTTTATGAGCCACATTTTTAATAGCGGTTCGCGCAAAGTAAACGCGGGGGGAAAATCATTAATAATTATTATTATGATGATGATCCAAAAGTTTCTCAAGGCGTGGTACGCGTGCGGATTGTTTTTTGCTTTCTCTCGAAGGACGTTCAAAAATGATTTTTGGTTGTTGCTTTTTTTTTTTCGGTTTTAACGATGATGAAAATTTTGAGTTTCGGATCGAATACAGAAAAAATAAAAACGAAACGAGCGAATTATTTACTCGGTAAATTTTTAATTATTATAACGTTATTTTAAGAACTTAAAAATAATCAACTCAAATACTTTTATTATTTTTTTATTATCATTTTTTTTTATTATTATTTTTTTTTGACGAGATTACTAAAAGATGTAAAAATGTACACTTAATAAAGTTCGGCTCGGTTTTTCTCTCTCTCCTTAAATTAATTATAACGATAATTATGATTATTGGAATTGGGAGAGCAAATTTTCTCTCTCTCTCTTTCATATAAATAATGTAAAATTTGGTATCTAAAAAATTCTTTTTTTTTTTTTATTTTTTTATTTATTTATTTTTTTTCTTGAGTTTTTGTCGGAAGATATATTATTATATAATATTAAATTTGTAAGAAATGTTTTCGAAGCACTTTGCGAAACTGCGAGGGGGGTTTTTTCCCTTCATTATTTTTTTTTCAACGTGTGTGTGTGTATTGGGATTGAACTAGATTAGCTTCATATTATAATTTTTTTGTATTAGTTTGGGCGAGTCATTCGTTCGCGTATTAATAAACCTCGTCTTCTCATTGCTTTGACTAGTAGTCGATTGTTGTTGAAGTTTGACGATCTCTTCCTGCGCCATCTCCAATTGCCGTCGCAGCTCCGTGTTTTCACTCAGCAAACGATCCCGCACCTTTTTCAACAAAATAATTAAAGAAAAAGAAAAATTTCAAATCAAGCTTTTTCTAATGGCGTTTGAGAAGAAACTCCCATTTGCGCGATGTTTTACTTTCGGGAACTCTTTTATTATTTATAAGCGGAGTATTTATTTTTTTTTAAAACTCCCATTAATTTTGCGCGAGTGATTGGTAAAAGAAAGATGGAGATGGTGGGCATACCTCTTCGGTGTGGAGCAGGCGTTCGGGGAGCGAGAAGTCGTTGGATCCGGCGCTGCTTCCGTAATCGGAATCGGTTCGAGATGGATGGTGGTGGTGGTGGTTGTGGTGCGAATGGCCGTTGGTTTTGGGCTGCGGACCGGGACTACTCGGAGGCAGTGCGTCGCCGCTCGAGTCCGATTGGAGACTGTTGTACTTTTGCTGACGTCTCCAATTCTTCAGACGGTTTTTTAGAACAACCCCATCTATGTTAACATACACAACAACAAAAAGAAATATATTATAATATTATAGAATTTCGATAGCAACCTATCTTCTATTAGCGGGTGGGTGTCCAAGCATAATATGGAGGGATAAAAGTAAATAAGAGCCAAGATTTTATCCTCGAGCGGTTTTTACTGTTATTTTGTACCGGTATCCAAATGAGTTCTATACATTTTTATTAATAATTTTGAATTTAAAAAATATTTAAAAGTACAAATTTTTTTTTTTTAATAAATTTTATTCCAAAATATTTTTTTTTTTATTATTATTATTTTTTTTTTGATGCAAAAAAAAAAAAAGTTAATTTTCAAACGGCAGTATTAAAAGTTATAAACAATTTGCAAAAAAAGGATCATGCGCTTATAATTATTAATTTGAAAGTATAAATTCGATTTTTTTAAGAACACACAAAAGGTTTTTGTTTATAATTTTCTGATTTTTTTTCGGGATAATGTGAGTATTTTGAAACCTGAGCTGGGCATGGAGTTGCATCGGCTGCCGGAACCACTACCACCGCTGCTGCCGGCACTCAACCGTCGACATTCCATCACCACCAAATCCTTGCAATGTTTATGCGCGTTGATGCAACAATCTTTGCACTTGTAACCTTGTTTGATCAGTCCCCACAACTGAAATTATTGAAAATTAAATCTTCGTTTTGACTACTTAAAATTAAAATACTGTATTATACTATTCGGAGTAGCCTACTTTTCTATTGTGGGAGAGGGAAAAATAGGTGCAAGTATATGGGGGGAAAAATACGAAGTCTATGGGAGAAAAAATGTATGAAAAAAAAAATAATAATAAATGGAAATTTTTGGGGAAAAAATATATGGAAGTCTATGGGAAAAAAATACATAGAAGTCTATGGGGGGAAAAATATATGGAAGTCTATGGGAAAAATATATGGAAGTCTATGGGAAAAATATATGGAAGTCTATGGGGAAAAAATATATGGAAGTCTATGGGAGAAAAAATGTATGAAAAAAAAATAATAAATGGAAAGTTTTGGGGAAAATATATGGAAGTCTATGGGAAAAAAATACATAGAAGTCTATGGGGGAAAAATGCGAAAGTCTATGGGAAAAAAATACATGAAAGTCTATGGGAAAAAAATATATGGAAGTCTATGGGGGAAAAAAATATATGGAAGTCTATGGGAAAAAATACATAGAAGTCTATAGGGGAATAAATGCGAAAGTCTATGGGGGGAAAAACGAAAGTCTATGGGAAAAAATACATGGAAGTCTATGGGAGGAAAAAATGTATGAAAAAAAAAAATAATAATAATAAATGGAAATTTGTGGGGAAAAAAATATATGGAAGTCTATGGGAGGAAAAAATGTATGAAAAAAAAAAAAAATAATAATAATAAATGGAAATTTGTGGGGGAAAAAATATATGGAAGTCTATGGGACAAAAATACATGGAAGTCTATGGGAGGAAAAAATGTATGAAAAAAAAAAATAATAATAATAATAAATGGAAATTTGTGGGGAAAAAAATATATGGAAGTCTATGGGGGAAAAAATATATGGAAGTCTATGGGAAAAAAATTCATGGAAGTCTATGGGACAAAAATACATGGAAGTCTATGGGAGGAAAAAATGTATGAAAAAAAAAATAATAACAATAATAAATGGAAATTTGTGGGGAAAAAAATATATGGAAGTCTATGGGAAAAAAATAATTGGAAGTCTATGGGAGGAAAAAATATATGAAAAAAAAAAAATAATAATAAATGGAAATTTGTGGGAAAAAATATATGGAAGTCTATGGGAAGAAAATATTATGTAATTGTAGGAAATAGGTCCGCCTGACTCCTATCCCCAATTGAAACCTCCCATTATAATAATAATCCCAATAAATGTGTAATGAAATTACCAGTCCGGTGCAATGAGCGCAGAAGGTGGGTTTGAAGTAGGTGGTTTCGTGGAACTCGTGTTTGAATCCGCTTCGGAGGGCGTGGCAATTGGCTCGAACGAAGTAATTCTTCATTTCTCCTTTGCTAATCATCCCATCCCTACACACATTACACTATTAGTCATTTGACTCATTTCCTATCAAAACAGAGAGAGAGATAAGGAATGCGTTACTTGTCGGCATCGAGGACGCAGAAAGAGTCGATGAAGGGAAAGTTGCCGGCGATGGCCTCGAACTCTTGCTGCGAGATGTATCCGTCGTGATCGTGGTCGTAGTTTTTGTACACAGCCTCCACCATGGCCTCCACGTGCTTCTCGATGGTTTCCGGGTCCAACGTCTGGCTCACTCCCGACGCCCATTCCGCGAACACCGCCGGCTTCGTAGGCGAACACTGAGGCTACATCAAACAAACAATATTACCATTCACTTCTTTACATCTCGCGAATTATTATTATGGGCTGAGTATTATACTAACCGAGGAAGAGTTTCTGGGTTCTCTGGCCAAAGACAGTTCATAAATGTCGTCATCCGTATAAGCCAAGTCCAAAGCCAGCTAGAAAATACAATTGAATTTTGCGTTTAGAAGATTTTATATTCATTACATTTTTTTTCTTTTGTTAATTAATTTTCTTATTTATTAAATTTGAGCTGGTTTTTCCTCCGGTTTCGTACTTTTTGAACGCTGCTGCAGATTCCGTAATGTACCGGCTACGGGTATCGTTTAAGCGGCGTTCATGAAGTAAAAACGTCATCCGGATCAAAATAAATAAAAAAAAATCCAGCTGGGAATTTTCCAACGTGAAGTTTCGCAAATATCAAATAATTAAATTTTTGTGGGATTTAATTAAAAAGAAAAAAAAAAAAATAATAAATCAATAAATAATTTCGAGAATTAATTCCATAATTAAGTATTACCATAGGTTTATATGGAAATGTGGCTTGGATTTTAAACTGTGTTCAAAAAGTAAACATCAAAATCCCCACCGGGAAATTTTTTTTTTTTTATGGGAAGTTTCGCGAATGTCAATAATTAAATTTGGGAGAGATTTAATTAAAAGAATAAAAAAAAGTTGATTTTGATTATACACGGTGTTCGTAAAAAAAAATTAAGTTGCACCCAAACTGAATTAATATTAAATATAAATATAAATATAAAATTAAATTTTTAATAATTTAATTATTTTATTGACACATAGAAAAATTTTTTTGTTCTATTCTTTGGGTAAAATTTTTTTTTATGTGTCATTCAAATATTTACTAGTTTTATGAAAATGATTCAATATTAATTCAGGTGGATGCAATGGGGGAGTTTTTTTTTTTTGCGAACACTGTGTATAAATTTGTTTTTCCTATGGGAAGTTTCGCGAATGTCAATAATAATAATTAAATTCGGAGTAATTTGATTTAAAAAAAAAAAAAAAAAAACAATAGGAAAAAAAAAAAAAAAAAAAAGTTGTTTTTGTAATGGTATTTATAGTTGTTGTTTGTTACCCTGAGCGTGTTTACTAAATCCATGTTGACGTCGAGCGGGATGGAAGAGTTTTGCAATTCGTTTAATTCTCGAAAGATGAGCGATAATTGCACCATTTTACGGAAGTTGACGACGTCGTCTTCCAAGAAGTCGGGCAGAGCCACTTGCAGGGAGATGAGATCCTTCATATGCACACCCCTAAAAACACTTATTATTATTAGATTTTTGCATTAATTAATTAGGAGAGAGCGAGAGAGAGGGTGAGAGGAAATGCGAAACTTTTTGAGGGAAAAGAGAGGAGAGCAAAATGGAAGTTGTTTACGAAAATCCAGCCCGAGCGGTAAATGTACTGTAGTAGGTACGAGTGCACTGAAAAGCGCCTTACGAGTGCTGCTGGAAGCCATAGCGGTGTAAGCTTACTCGTAACTCGAATAACGTTACGTATGTCGCTTTTTACATCATCGTAAGAGTTTGCGGTTAAAAGTTTTCTTCTTGAATTAGAAGTTTCCAGCCGTAACTCGTGATGCATCTTCCGAGGAAAAACGCGCCACATGATTAAGAGGGTTGGAGGAGGATTGAAGGGGCCTGAGGGGGAGGAGACAAAATTACTGATGCTGTATTAGTTTTATTTTTTTAAAAATTTTAATTTTGGGGGGAAAAGGGTGGAATTTTTTTTACATTTTTTTATAAGAGAAAAAAAATTTTTTTTAATTTTTTTATAAGAGAAAAAATTTTTTTTTACATTTTTTTATAAGAGGAAAAATTTTTTTTTAATTGTTTTTGTAAATTACAGTATTTCTTTATTTTTAAATACCGTTCCGGTAGTTGTTTTTTTTGTTAATAGGTCTATTGATTTTTTTTTCTTTTTAATTTTTGTGTATTTTTTTTTTTTTTTTTTTTGGTTGTACTTTTTTTTTTTTTTTTTAGTTTTTTAAAATTATGTACTGTACATTATTAGTTTTAATAATTTTTTTCCTTTTAAGTTTTTAAAATCGCTTTGAAATTTGTTTTTTTGTTTTTTTTGAGTTTTACTTTTTTTTTTCTTACTAAATTTTTTTATATTTAACAAAAGAAGAAGAAAAAAAAATGAACAATCAATAATTTTTTAAAATTTCTTTTTTTTCCGCGAATTTTTTTTTTTAAATTTTTTTAAATTTTTTTTTTTTAAATTTTTTATTATTTTTTTATTTTTGTGTGTTTTCTTAAAAAAAATAGTTGTGTACAGTATTTTCTCAAAAAAAAAAATAAAAAAATTGTGCACACCTATTTTCTTAAAAAATAATTTTTTTGATGCTCTTAATATCATCATTAATTAAGCTTAGCTCACGGGGCTTCATCGGAAAAGCGCATGCGCAAATCGATCGGGAGACATAAAAATGCTATCGATCGTGAACGTCTGAGGATCAAAAATCTTTCCCCGTGTAATAATGATTATGTAAGGAGGTTAAAACACGTCACTTCCTTTTTCCTGCCGTCAAAAACTTACCGTGGTAATCGAGTTTAAGGGGTGACATTGTGAAGTCACAGCGGCAGGGAGTGAGGGGAGGGGGGAGGAGCAAGAGTGAAGATGAACACAAAAGAAAATACCGTAATAATAAAAAGTGTGACTTACAGAATGGGTATTTTGAATCCTTTGCTCTCGTGAAGCGCTTTCCGGTAGTTGTGAAAGTTGGAGGTGGAAGATAAGAGCTCGCTCAGCTCAGCCAAAGCCTGACCGGAACGAGAAAAGTTAGTAATAAGCCGAAAACTGCTGAATATAAGGCTTACCTTTTGAGTTTCGGGTGGGGCGCAGGCGAAGGTTTTGGACAGGCGGGCCAAAGCGCTGTGGCTTAACCCGCCCACCACCGCCATCAAAGTGTTGAAGTTCTGAAGTTCTTGAAGTTTCTGAAACACAACAACAAAAGCATGTCAAGTTTTTGATATCTGCTATTCAGCCTTTTTTCTCCTTTTTAAGATTGTTTTTATCAACAAATAATTATTTATTTTTTTTTATTAAAATAATGTTTTAGTGAGAAGGGGTGATATTTAAAATATCTGTTAATGTGCTCAAAAATCCCAATTAATTTTATTTCTTAAAAGACATATTTTAACAGTAAATAACGTATATAATACGCACAATAAACTGTACTCAAAAACTGTGTAAAAAACACTCAAAAACTGTATCAAAAACACTCAATGAACTGTATCAAAAACACTCAAAAACTGTATCAAAAACACTCAAAAACTGCATCAAAAACACTCAATGAACTGTAAAACATCATCGATAAACTATAAAACACACAAAAAAAAAACTGTAAATAAACTTTCAAAACTCTCAAAAAACTTTTTTTTAAAAAAAACACTCAATAAACTGTAACGCACTAAAAAAAATCTCTAAAAGACACTCAGAAACCTGTAAAAAACTACTCACAAACCACTTAAAATAACACTCACAAAACTTCCAAAAACTAAAAAAACACTCAAAACTATAAAAACACACAAAAACTATATAAAACCCTCAAACTATATAAACACTCAAAAACTATATAAACACTCCAAAACTATAAAAACTCTCAAAAACTAAAAAAAAAAAAATATATAAACTGCAAAATATTCAGGAAACTGTAAAAAACCTCACTCAAAATCTGTACAAAAAACACTCAAAAACTAAAAAAAAATCACTCAATGAACTGTAAAACATTTTTGATAAACTATAAAATATTCAAAAAATCACTCAAAAACGAAAAAAAAAAACCACTCAAAAACTAAAAAAACACTCAATGAACTGTAAAACATCTTCGATAAACTATGCAATATTCAAAAAAACTGCAAAAAATATTCAAAAAATATAAAAACACTCAAAAACTATAAAAACACTCTAAAACTGAAGAAAAAAAAAACACTAAATAAACGGCAAAAGATTCAGGAAACTGTAAAAAACACTCATTGAACTGTAAAACATCCTCGATAAACTGTAAAATATTCAAAAAAAAAAACTACAAAAAAAAACATTAAAAAAACTGTAAAAAACACTCAAAAATAAGAAGACAGAACAAAATAAGAGTAGAGTTTAAAAAGGTTACCTTCGCTACGTCGACGAACTTGACGATGACTTCCGCTCTCTGTTGAGGCTTGGTCTTGCTCAACACCATGCACTGGATCCATTGAGAAAGGCCGTTGAAGAGGGCGATGGACCGCTCCAGCTTAGGATTATCGCTGAGGGTTCCCGACTGAGCGTAGGCCTTAAAGTCCCGGAACTACACACACACACACACACACACACAACCACAATAATTATCAGAAAAAGTTCCACTTCCGCTGCTCATTAGCTCTCGCACTTACTGTGATCCGCCTCATGGCTTTGTGTTCCAGATAGGTGAGGTGCACGGCCAGCTCATCCGCTTCCAAATGGTTGAACACTAGCGACACCTTGCGGCTGATTTTGGCCACCGGATGTCGCACGCTGATGATGCGCATCCAATCGTAGGACGGACTAAACACACACACACACAAAATTATTATTATTTCGTAATAATTATTGTTATGAAAGTGATTTACACTTGCGAAAGGTCGAGCATTTGTGAGAAGCGTTGATTGGGATATGTGGAGTGGAGAAAGGCTTGGAATTTCCTGATGACGGAAGCCAGATTGGGGTCCATGTCGAAGTGAACCGGAAACGTACGAATCCAATACCTAAACAAACAACAAAATCAAAAAGGGGGGTTTTTTTTTTTAGTTTTTAAGAGTGGCAGTTGTTGATGTGGGAAATTGATAAGCGCGCGCAGGACGGAAATAAATATTGGAGAGTACGACAATCAATGACATTTTTTTTTTACTCCCCCCCCCCCCCTTGCTCTCATTTCCGGCTTTTTCTATTTCCGCATTTTGAAATGAAATTGTTGTTGGAATTTCATTTCTGTTTTGATATGTGATTGGAGGAGCGCCATTTTGCTCTCTGCTTACGAAATTTTTTTTTCTAATATTTTCGGAATAATATTGTTGTTGTTTTTTGGTTTTTGAGATGAGGAATTATTGAAAGCCTACTATTACTTCCGGTTTAATTACTATAATTTTGTTTTCATTTCCAAGAATTTTTCCAATTAACTTTTTCCGCTCGCTTTCATTTCCATTAATTTTTTTTTGATTTTTTAAATAATTAATTAGAAAGTATGTCAGATAAGAATTATTAGTAGAATTTTTAAAGATTACAATAATAATTCTAAGATTTTTATAACATTTTTTTTATCGAAATTTCAAATCCCCTGTGGGTTTTTTTTTTTTTTAATTCCGCCGGATTTCGTTAAAATTATAATTATGAAATTTCCAGATAAACTTACATGTACAAATACAAATAAGAATACATTTAAATCTGTACGGGTACTAAGATTTAAAGTAGCTTTTAACAAGATTTAAATCAGTTTTTAATAAGATTTAAAACAGTTTTTAATAAGATTTAAATCAGTTTTTAATAAGATTTAAATCAGTTTTTAATAAGATTTAAACCAGTCTTTATTATGATTTAAATCAGTTTTTAATAAGATTTAAATCAGTTTTTATTAAGATTTAAATCAGTTTTTAATAAGATTTAAGTTTAGTTTTTAACAAGATTTAAATCAGTTTTTAATAAGATTTAAACCAGTCTTTAATAAGATTTAAATCAGTTTTCAATAAGATTTAAATCAGTTTTTAATAACATTTAAATGTTATTTTTACATGTTAAACATTTAAATGTTATTAAGATTTAAATCAGTCTTTATTAAGATTTAAATCAGTCTTTATTAAGATTTAAATAAGTCTTTATTAAGATTTAAATCAGTTTTCAATAAGATTTAAATCAGTTTTCAATAAGATTTAAACCAGTTTAATAAAATTTAAACCAGTTTTTAATAAGATTTAAATCAGTTTTTAATAACATTTAAATGTTATTTTTACATGTTAAACATTTAAATGTTATTAAGATTGAAATCAGTCTTTATTAAGATTTAAATCAATTTTTAATAACATTTAAATCAGCTTTTAATACTATTTAAAGTAATTTTTAGCAAAAAGATTTACCTCAATATAAAAATCAGTTAAGATTTTATTCGATATTTGATAAAATAATATTTGTCATTGATTTTCGCGGCAATTAAAAATCTAAAATAATAATTGAAAGCGGAGAAGTTTTGTGATTATTACCTGAGAGTGCGACACACTTGAATTTGTATTCGATAGATGGGGCACGGCTGCGAATGAAGATGTCTGGGGCAACTGCAAGGGGAGGCGGGTGGGGAGGCGGGGGCTGAGAAGTGGTTGATGAGGAGGTTGGCCAGGGTGTCGGAACTGGTGAACCATTTGTGCATGAGGAACAGAACGAAAGGGAAATTCTGCTTCTCCTCTTCTCGCTCCAAACACTCGTCATCTCCGCCGACATCTGCTTCTACATTATCCCCCATACAAACACAATACAAAAAAAATCAATCAATAAATAAATAAATATAGAGGGATTTATCAAAAATCGATCAATCAAAAATGTGCAGTTGCGCTCGCTTAAGCCGCTAACGTAACACGTAACGCTCGGATGACAGCCGAAGATAAAACACAAAAAACAAAAAGTATTATTATCAAGTGCTAACAAAAACTCATAGGCTCAATTTCTACAGGGTGTTCGTTTTTCAATGACATTTTCATAAGCTTTTTCTATGATAAAAAAAAAAAAAAAACGGCTTCTTTTTTAAAAAAATCTTTTTGGGAACGATTAAGGTTCGGTAAATATTCACGCTTAACTTATTACTTAAAGCTTAAAGGGAAAAATAAATTTAAATAAATTAGTGCGAAAAAGGTAAGTAAACTGTGATGTGGGTTGGGGGAGAGCGAAATAATCGATTTAAATAAGAGAGAGAATGAATTTAAATAAACACGAATGAAGATGGAAAATTGCGAACGGGGTGAAAAGTAGAACCTCTCTCTCTCTCTCTCTCTCACTTTAAAAACACATTGCACATGCGCAATAATAGAATAAAACATATACAAATTCAAATATATTAAACTCTTAAATCGTAATAAATTTTCCTCTTTCGAAATTTCATTAAATTAAAAGTTTCCGTTGAATAACATTAAAAACTTGATAAACCCAGCCCTAGGGCTTAGTCGGATATAAGTTTCCATGTTCTCCAAGTACTACAACCCTCCTTAGATTATTGCGTTAATAATAATTTTAAAGGTACACCGTGTGTTTTACCGCGTATAAAAATATGATATTATTTGTAAATTTTAAAAAATGTACACAAATTAAGAGGGGTTGAGTGCTTCTCCATTCTGCGCGCGAGTGATCCACTTTGTTGAAAAACCCCGGGGTTATCAATATTAACGCAAATTGAAGCATCCAAAAAAACAATAGAAAATGAAGTTAAGAAGCATACAGGAAGTTCAAGGAGTGGGGAGGGGAAGTGCATAAAATATAATTCGTCCTATCGGAGGGTGGAAAGACGAGCTAGTAGCAGGTTGGTTACCGTCTCGCCCATCATTTTTTAAAAACCATGTTAGTAGTTCAAAATCTTATTATTATTATTAAGGGTAATGATCATTGCCAATTTAAGAATGACCTTTAATGAAACAGATTGGTGGTGAAAATGGCCCGAAGAAAAGCTCCCAAGATTATAAATGGGAGGTTGATTGCGCAATGGAGAGGAGGAGTGAGTGTCACTTCCAGTAATGCGCTTTAATAAAAGTCATCTCGTAAATGTCACAACACATTTTTAATCCCAGCCTTCACATCGCATTTTACATTGCAACACATTCTGTTTACACTACCAAAAAACGTATTTAAAAAAAAAAATTTGGTTTGCGTGCCCTGGGACATTGAGGTATTCACAGGCTCGGATGTCGATGTTGCAGAATCCTACTTCGCGGCCTTACCCCCCCTTATCGCGCGTAAAAGAAATGGGCACAATTTAGTCTTTTAAGAAGTAAAAATTCGGAATATGGAGTTCTCTATTAGTAAGCAGACATTCGCGCGAGTGAATTCTTGCGAAAATGATATTTTGAAAAGTGAAAACTTGATTAAAATGTAACTTTAGGAAAATAAGCACTAGCTCAAATGCAATTTCAAGAAGTAAGCACTCGCTCAAATGTAATTTTGGGAAGTAAGCACTCGCTCAAATATAATTTCAAGAAGTAAACACTCGCTTAAATGCTATTTAGGGAAGTAAACACTCGCTTAAATGCAATTTTGGGAAGTAAGCACTCGCTTAAATGCAATTTTGGGAAGTAAACACTCGCTTAAATGAAATTTTAGGAAGTAAGCACTCGCTTAAATGTAAATTTGGGTAGTAAACACTCGCTCAAATGCAATTTCAAGAAGTAAACACTCGCTTAAATGCAATTTTGGGGAGTAAGCACTCGCTTAAATGCAATTTCAAGAAGTAAACACTCGCTTAAATGCAATTTTGGGGAGTAAGCACTCGCTTAAATGCAATTTTAGGAAGTAAGCACTCGCTCAAATATAATTTCAAGAAGTAAACACTCGCTCAAATGTAATTTTGGGAAGTAAGCACTCGCTCAAATATAATTTCAAGAAGTAAACACTCGCTTAAATGCAATTTTGGGAAGTAAACACTCGCTTAAATGCAATTTTGGGAAGTAAACACTCGCTTAAGTGCAATTTTGGGAAGTAAACACTCGCTTAAGTGCAATTTTGGGAAGTAAACACTCGCTTAAATGCTATTTAGGGAAGTAAACACTCGCTTAAATGCAATTTTGGGAAGTAAACACTCGCTTAAATGAAATTTTAGGAAGTAAGCACTCGCTTAAATGTAAATTTGGGTAGTAAACACTCGCTCAAATGCAATTTCAAGAAGTAAACACTCGCTTAAATGCAATTTTGGGGAGTAAGCACTCGCTTAAATGCAATTTTAGGAAGTAAGCACTCGCTCAAATGTAATTTCAAGAAGTAAACACTCGCTTAAATGTAATTTCAAGAAGTAAACACTCGCTTAAATGTAATTTCAAGAAGTAAACACTCGCTTAAATGCAATTTAAAGAAGTAAACACTCGTTTAAATGTAATTTTGGGAAGTAAGCACTCGCTTAGATGCAATTTAAAGAAGTAAACACTCGCTTATATGTAATTTTGGGAAGTAAGCACTCGCTTAAATGCAATTTTAGGAAGTAAGCACTCGCTCAAATGTAATTTCAAGAAGTAAACACTCGCTTAAATGTAATTTCAAGAAGTAAGCACTCGCTCAAATGTAATTTCAAGAAGTAAACACTCGCTTAAATGTAATTTCAAGAAGTAAACACTCGCTTAAATGTAATTTCAAGAAGTAAACACTCGCCTAAATGCAATTTAAAAAAGTAAGCACTCGCTTAAATGCAATTTAAAGAAGTAAACACTAGCTTAAATGCAATTTTGGGAAGTAAGCACTCGCTTGAATGGAGTTTTCGTTGTCGCTTATAATACCGCAAGTTGTTAAGATCCAACCTGTGGTTGCTCAGTGGGACTCCACAAAAACCTATTTACCCCTGGGCCCAGCAAAATCACGCTACATAAACATCTATCTGCTTTGTAATAGAAAGATGCGTTCGGAACTCTTTTTTTTTTTTACCCCTGGAGACCAAACTTCCGGATATTGAAATCGCGATGTTGGGAGAGAAATAAACAAAATAAAAACACTATTTTTAATAGACAATATCGCGAGAGAAGATGAGGTTATGTACGCGCGATCTGAATACACGTGTAAGACACGAGAGATGAAGATGAGGATTTACCAAAGTGGGTGATGCACATTTGTAGAAGAGATTCCATATTGGCCGCTCTGATATGAACTCCAGGAACAATCGGTTTATCTTCCTCCATCGACACGCTACTCAATCGCCCTTCCATTTTCATCGGGAGACCCCTGTCTCTTCTTCTTATTCACCGATTCAATTATTATTATTATTATAGATGTTTGATGCTGCTGCTGCTTGTTGCTACAAAAGAGAGAGAAAGAAAATCGATAAATAATTGAAAGGAGAAATATTTTTTTTTTTCTTCTTCTTCTCTTAATTAAAGGAAAAGAATCAGAGTTAATTATTATCGGGGTAAACGTAATTTATTTTTCTCATTCGTCATTGGTAAGTTTTGCATTGAGGAGGAGGAGGAGGGGGGGGGGGGGCGCGTAAGGGAAATGACCAGGCACGCGGCGGCGGCGCCTATTTATTTTATTAGAGCCGAGTTTACACTCCAACGACTTTCTATCGCCCAATCAAAGTGGCTGCTGCTGCTACCACTACTACTACTATACTATACATGTACTACTAGTGTCAACTTAAACAGATATTAATTTGATTCTTATGGCTTCGGCTCACCCCTACTAGAAACACCGAAGAGAAACTGATAATTACGTCTACTTTTATAGCACTTCATTTTGTCTTATACACGCGTACAAAACCCATATTATTATGTTTGAGCTCTCTGCAGCTGCTGGAGGTGGATCAATAACATTCCTCGACTTAAAATTTTGTCTTATTATTATTATTTTTTTTAAAGGTTACTCCGCAAAATCGAACTTTAATGTTGATTATCTCAATAATCATCGTGTTTTATTATGGACTTTGATTATGTTTTGGAACTGGGCGGTTTCGTGTACTTGCGTGACAGGAAGTCTGCCTCGTTTCGAACAGATTTTTCCATCAGTTTTCGACATTAAAAATGCTTCTAAATGAGCATCATTACTTGCACTTACACGGGTTGCGTAACAAATGATTAGTATGTAATAGAGAGCGTTCGGTGTTAGGCTCCTGGAGACTGAAAGTCCTGGATTGTGTGGAACGAACCTCGTTACTTTTAGAACAAGTTTGCAAACTATTCCGAGTTTTAAATTTTCCCTACAATAATAACAAACATTTTTAAAAAATTATTATTATTATCCTTTCAAAAGAAATTGGCAACCCCAGCGCTGTAATTATTTTTCTATATTTAACATTGTTTTTTACTTACTAACATTGTAAATGTACACTAACGAGATTCCTGTACATTGCTTTTTATTATTATTATTATTATTATTATTTGAAAATGTTTTTAAAGATCGGTTTTGTTTTGCTTTTGCCAAGCTCATTTATTTTCCTATATTGTGTATTAACAGGTGAACGAGTGCTGAATTTTGCCTATTGTAAACATGTGTTTTTGTGTATCAATTCGCAGAAGCAGGCTTTCAGTCGTTGTTTGTTGCAGCGAATGAGAAGGAGGAGGAGTTAAAAATGGCGTTTTAAGGTGTAATAATTATTATTATTATTATTATAATTATGCACATGCTTTACTCATTTTAATTAAAATACCAAGTTCAAAAATCAACGTAAAGTTTTTACTGTTGGTCCGCCCCTCCTATTAGTTTAGGTTTTGGTTTTTTTTTACGGACACGTGTAGCCTATAATAATAATAATTATTATTATTATCATACAGGAATTATGTAAATATTATTGAAATGTGGGAAAAGCGTTGTAGCGACTAATCGGTACTGGAGGAAATGAAAACTGCATTTCATGGAGTGGAAGGAACCTTTTGTCGGTACCCCATTACTACGATTAGCTTCCCCCCCCCTCTTCACTCCGTTAAACCAGGCGATTAATGCGATGTTGTTGTTGTTGTTGTTATCGATGAGGAAATTAAAGTAAAACCCCCGGATTAATTTTGTACTCGAAACAAAAAAAACAAGTTTTTAAAATCTTTTCGTTGGCAACGAAGTTTATATAACTCTTTTTAAATCCTCAGATGTACAAGTTTTGGACTTAAACCAAATTTGATTTTGAGGAAAATTTTAATCTCGTTTAATAAAACCCGATGTTTGTTTGTTTTGTTTTTTATTTGTATTGTTTTTACATGGAGATTCTAATAATGATTATTAGATCCGGTGGGACTAGCTGTATAGGTTTGGCTTAATGACGGATGGAGAGTACGTGACTCGCATTTCAATTGCCCGTTGTTCGTCTAATTAGCGAATTAATATTAAAAAAAAAAAAAAAAAAACATTCGTGAGTTTTGGCGGGAGATAGTTTGAGAGAGTGAGAGAGAGAGAGAGAGTGGGGAGTTTCCATTGAGAAAATGACGAGGTTTATTAGCAGATAAAAACATGGCAGATAGTAATTGAGTGCGGCAGCCGGAGCAGACTTAATGAAATTGAATGCAAAAATAAATAATTAATCATAGTAATATGTTTTCGTCTATCACGTGTCTACCGGAAATGATGACTCTCCCCCCACTCCTACCCCCACCACCCTTCGTCTCCTTCCCCTCCTCTCTACTTTTAATTTAAGATTAATTATCTCAGCTTTCGGCTAGAGAAATGTCCTTGGGAGTTTCATTACAACGAAATGTCATAATAGTAATTGATCGAATCAAAAATCGATACGACAAGGGCTAAGGTAAATTTTCGACCTTTTTTTTGGGGCACTTTATAGATGCAAAAGGGGGTTTCTCTATGCCGCTTATCAACGTAAATAGTGTTACTTGTTTTTTTTTTTTGTTTTTTTATAAATTCCAAATGGGGGACCAAGGGAAGATTTCTGAAAATTCTAAAGAGTTTAATTGATTTTGCTCTTCCATTTGTGCCATAATGTGCACAATAATAATTGAATGCACTTCTTATGCCCTTAAAACGAGCATTTTTAACCCCTTCAGTTTAGAAATAATAGGCCTACTTGAGAAAATATAATACATGTAGTGGGGTTCTTAAGACGTGGAAAGGTCGATTCCATTTGGATGAATAATTTCGCTATATCGACATTTTGTTTACACGGCGTTAATCAAATTCCTAAGCAGTAAATGTTTCTCCGTGAACGCTATTTTCCGAGCGGAAAAAAAAAATAATGTTGTGTTCG
This sequence comes from Polydesmus complanatus, assembly GCA_034692225.1. Taxonomy (NCBI): domain Eukaryota; kingdom Metazoa; phylum Arthropoda; class Diplopoda; order Polydesmida; family Polydesmidae; genus Polydesmus; species Polydesmus complanatus. The sequence goes on from JAQGAZ010000727.1 coordinate 45,170, forward strand.
CGATGAATTAATTAAAAACACTAATTTTAATTGAGATACGGATGATTGATGTTGAGGGTTGAGATAAGGGGTTGGAGGTGATAGAGGGGGGGAGGTGGAGGGGGTGCAGAAAGAGTTAAATGTGATTCTCCTAGGAAATTGGAAGTCTCATTAGTTTAATAACGGAAGTGAGTGAATGCAATTGCTGATTGAAGCTTTCTGCCGGCGTCTCCACGGCAACCGCAGCAACCAGCTCATCATTAGAAAGAGGAGAGTTGGAAGAGAGAGAGAGAGGGAGTGGAAGGGGATAGGAAAGAGAGATCGCGGGTAAAGAGCGGAAGTTCAATTGAACCGTTAGTTCTCGACTTAAGACATGGCTGAGGGTTGTTTTTTTTTTTTTTTTTTTGCTGCTCATAGGCGACAAACAACAATTTTATTTACCTGGTTTTTAACTAATTAGAAATTTGTTATCTACGAAATTTAACCCTCTCCTTTTTTTTCCCCCTCTCACCCTCGTTTTGAATCATTTACATATTTTTTTCCTATTAAAAAAAAAAATGACCTGGATTTAAAAGAGGAATGATGCGAAACGAGACTCGGGTTTACCATAGAAAATCATGTTAAAATCGAAGATACGTTCCGCGTATTATTATTATTTTTAAATTTAATTATTATGAAGAAATATTAAAAAAAAATAATAATAATAATAAAAAAAAAAAAAGATTCAAAAAAAAAAAAAAAAAGCGGAAGAGATTCAAATTAAATGGATTCAAAGTGAAATTATTTTGAAGATTAATAGTGAAAAAGATTCAAACTGAAAACAGTCACAAAAAGATGCAAAACGAAAGGATTCAAATTTAATGAATTCAAAATGAAAAAAAAAAAAAAAAAATTCTAATTGAAAAAAGTGAAATTTTTGAAGCCTCAAAAAAAAGGTTCAAAGTGAAAAGCGTTTAAGATTAAGGATTCAAAACGAAAGAATTCAAATTAATAGAATTTTGAAGATTTCAAGGGGAAAAAAGTTCTCAAGTGAAGAACAATCTACTATTATTTTTCTATTAAATAAATAAATAAATAAATTAAAAAAAGATTTAAAGTGAAAAGATTCAAAGCGGATAAGAAGTTTACCATAACGAAGCGAGTAAAAATATTTCAAGATTTTTAATAAGAAAAAATAATGAAGGTTTGAAAACCGGGGAAAGTGGGTTTTAGCACATGATTGACAGGTAACCTAAGTCAATGTCAATATCGAATATACCCTTCCGCCATGTCATGCAAAAAAAAAAAAAATAATAATAATTATAATTGACCATTAAAATTAATAACAAATATGAGTAAAACTTGCATAAACCGGAAACCTGTAATATTTTTTTGTTGTAATTTTTTTTTAAAACTTTTTTTTTTTTCGTTGAGCCTCCTGGGCCACCATAGTAATGACATCATAATAATATGGGAAAAGTGGTTTTGGAGATGTTGATGCGCACTCTGTTCGCCTTAATAATAGCCTTAATAAAACGGAAAAATCATTTTTTTTTTTGCTGTGTTCACTACACGATTCCGTTTTACCCAGGTTTTTATGTACTGTATAATAATATTACACGGGTGCGACATAAAAAAAAAGTAATGAGATGCAAACTCGAAAAACGTTGTAATTTGTTAATTTCCACACGAAAGTTTTCTACGAAAGGAAAATAATTTCGCTTTTCAATTCTCTCCGACAAAAGAAACAGTTTTTATTTTTTCCCCGCTTTAATATCCGTTTTCACATGTGACGTCACCGAGGAAATTATTCAGTGACGTCAGCGCTCAGTACGGTACACATTCGTCGCATAGAGAAAGAGAACACAGTAGTTAAAAAAACTGCAATTCCGAGACAAAAAAAAAATCTCTTTAATTTTGAATTCAATTTCCGGGGAAAAGTTTTTTTAAAAAAAAAAGTCAATAGAAATGTGATCTATTATTATTATTAACACCGGATGCACTCATTCAACTCGACTTAACATTTTACCTACATTTTTTTTTTTTTGCGTAGGTTGTTAAAAAAAATTAATGATTACGCAATAATTTATTTATTTATTTTTTTTTTTGCTTTATAAAAATTTAATTTTTTTTTTATTAGCATGCATAAACATTCGTATTAATTTGAGAGAGTCGGATGAGCAGGATCTTTAACGCGCGCGCGTACACACACTCATTTTTAAATATTGACTTTTTTGATGAGCCGAAGTGAGTGAAAGAGTAGAATCTAACGATTCGCGTGTGTTTGTTGTTGGCCTTGAGCCGGGCAGCCGGATGACGTAGATGAGCACGTGCTGCCTGCCTAACAGTACCACCCCTCGCTATACACATTACAACTCTTAATAAAAAAAAGTGTGGTTTTGCCGCCAGGAGCGCGCCGAACCAAACCTGTGTATGTGTGACAAATTGTCAGGGAAAACCAATAGCAGGAAAATACTTATTATTATTATTAATATTATTATTATTATTGTGTATAATAAATAATTGAGAAATCGAAAACGGATGAAAGCGTTTCTATTATTCTCCTCCTCGCAAATACACGATACAATACAACTCCTTTCTCTTCTGAAAATCTTAATTAATGCTCAGTTCCAAAGTCGGCCAAGTCCCACAAAAGAGGAATCAAATGCTTATGAAAATTAATTTTAATGTTTAAATTTAAATTTTGCATAATATTAAAGGGTGTTTTTGAAAGAAGAAATTTTTAAAATTAATACTAAATTTGAGGCGTTCATTTTTAAAAGAAGGGTCTAAGGCCCAAGAGCGCCAACGAGACTAACTTTTTTCGTTTTAGTTAGTTTCGATTTTGTTAGTTTTAGTTCAAAACTTA